>JAIEZT010000618.1:0-38875 GCA_019594935.1 Periophthalmus modestus
GACTTGCCTGGAGAGTACATGCCAATCTGTGAGTCTACTTCATGACTCTGTCACCGTTGTGTTTATTATTTTCCTAACATAGTTCGGGCTATAATGCGTGGCACACATCTCCTAGAGGGTAATGCTAAAAAGAACATAGCAATATAGTAAAGAAATACAAAAAAGAGATCATGAAAGCAGCAGGCGACGAGGGGCGTGCACAGGCAGAGCCCCGGAGTGCTCAAGCACCTGACCCTTTCCGTAAATGCCTTTGTGATTTAATTATATTTTTAGGTTGAATGTGAGAAGACAACAATGTGGACGAAGTCCGTTTTAACACGACCAGTAGTAGCAAGAATTTTGCTGTGGCTCGCCTCCCTCCTCCTGCCTGCCCTCCTCGCTCATGTTTGTGACTGTCACTGCTACAGAGTCCCACCCTTAACGGCACATACGCCAAATCAAGAGATAACACGTTACCAAGAACATCCCAACACATTCTACACCACCCTTACTTTTAGCCACGTTTTTAGTTTTTTGGACAATCGTTTCCTCTAAATCACAATTTAGATTCATAGCACGGTATACTCTAGATGTGCAGTATACTGCAACATCAAAGAATGCCGTTAAGACAAGATATGGGCATAAACCTAGGCCTTAGTATTTATCAGTCTATTACGAGGGCAGATGAGCGAATGTCACTTTATTTATCAAAGTTTCTACGGGGGTCGGGAAGTAGAACCATCAGAGACCCCTCTCATGTTTTTGTTGTTGGCACACACTCTATATAGGGGGGGACCTTTAAAAGCGGATGGGATACTCATGATATTCTGATGAAGGTCACTCAGACTGCATGAACAATCCATTCTTTGAGAGACTTTCCTGCGCATTGAGGGTTTGTAGTGGAAGACCAACAGGAAGTGCCCAAGCCAAATGGATGAATAAAGCCCCGCCACACAGCAGCTGGACGCAAAACAGACATGACGCAGACGCCAACAGAGCTACCCTCCGTTACTACTACGCCTATTTTATGTCATCACTATGGACGCATCGTGTATGATGAAAAATGGCTACAGAAAGTAAGAAGCATTGTGACTTGTTTCTGTTGCTGTGAGGTCAATCAGAATTTAAGTCATGGTCAAGCCGTTCTGTGTTTTTTCTGATACACTTTTCAGCGAGCGCCATTGATGGCCCATACAACTCAATTCAACAGTGACTGAGATCAATATCAATCTGCCGCTGAACAAGGGTAATCACGATATAACCTAGCTCTCCAGAAGGCCAACCAGATCAAAGCGGCCATGTCTCAAGAAAATGGGAAGAGTCTTGTAAGATACTCACAAGGCCCTTGTTTTTAGGATCTGCTCACAACAGGCTTTGAGCGTCATCCTATGATAAAGTGTTGAATCAGGATCACGATGGGCACACTAACAGTTCTGGTTCCTTCGTTCTGCATTGATGAAGCCGCGACTTTGAACATATCAGATGTTAAAGGTTAAGATGCATCTCCACATGGCTTTTTTGTTTTTAACACGTTTACACGGTTGCCAGGTCATTTGACAAGAGTCCAACAATATTTTACAAAGCCAACAAAAGAGTTTTACATGGCAAATAAAAACAGCCTTTTTCGCTTGTGTGGTGCTTATATTGGAAGCCCTGATTCCGCGTGATTTGTGGTTCTTTCTTGAAAAGGTGACATCGCAATCTAAGATCCAATAAGGCTGATTGATAAAGAGTGGCAGACCTCTCCTCAAAGCTAAAATTGGCTATTTAAAAGTAATCAAAGCGCAGCTGAGGTAAAACAAAAAAAAAATAATAAAAAAAAAGGAAAAACATTAAGAGCAGAGAGTGTGTGGAAAAACACAGGAACAATAGGAGGAAACCAGAGCATTAAAAGACTGACGGGGCTAAAACAACATCAAATACAAATGCCTATTGTGCATCTGACACCTAGCTGTGCACAGAAGATCACATCCGTGGTTGGCTGTTTAGCTCTTTTTTGTTCGGTTTGCGGTCTTCAGTGGCCACATTTCACAGAATGAGAACCAAAAGTTAAATAAAACTTACATGCCATATGTGCTAGACCTTTGATGTCAGCCGGGAACAGGTACTGGATGCGGAGATAAATTAAATGGAATGAATCTAATTTGATAAAAACAGTGGTTAGAGGTGTGGGGGTTTGCAGAGGCCAGTAGCACAACATTTTTAACGGTCAAATGATTTAACAAGATTTATTCTTACAAAAATTCGACGGAATAGTGGGACTAGTCAGGAGGGTAACAAGCAGCATTGTGCATAGTTCTGGTTACCCCAAATCCAGCTCCATTGTCCAGTTCCTTGTACTTTTGTCACTGCCCTGCTCTTCCCTGCAGATGCCTCTCAATTTTGGTACTAATTCAGCCCAGGGTCAATATGCCTATATATACTTCCTCACCTGCAGTTGAGATCTTGCTAGATTTGTTGAACACTCAAGACCAAATCGCAAAGCCCTGAAAAACCTCTGAACTCTGAATATACCTGTTGATTATCTGATATCCTGACTCTGCATTTGTCCCCTGCCAGCTACCTGTTCACAAAGTTTTTGTTTGTTTCCCCAGACTGCCTGCCCTTATCTTGACATTCCCAGTATTTGGAAGACATTTCTGTTGAATATTAAATAAGACCTTTATCCTTAGTTGTTTACGTGTGGCCTGATTTTCCATATTCTGTAATTACCTGCTAAAGGGAACTTTCCCACTGTTAGTTTTTAAACATATGATTGCTCTATTGTGTTGCGTGTGTCAGAGTCCATTTTTTCCCCCCACGTAGTGGACAAGCATGGCACCCGACCACGCTCCCTTCCTTACCCATTTGGCTCTGTTGGCTCAGTCCTGTGAGGCCCCGGGTGTTGTAGGAGAAAAGAGGAAAAGCTCCTTAATTTTGTGTATTTTTGAGTTTAAAATTTATCCGAGTCAAAAAGTTAATTTTAGTTAGGCATAATACGCCTGTTGATGTCATTATTGCCTTATCAGCCATAATTAGTGTGGCCAGTATTATTTAGGAGCCCTCCTACACTGAACACACAGGACATAAGAAGTGGGGCTTTCTTTTTTCTCTCTCTTCAGGATGAGTGTGTACAAGGCAGCAGCCTCTGGTAACCAAAGCACATGGGATATGATGCAGTGACATCCCCCCGGTTGAATGAAACTCTGTCAACATCAGAGATTGTGAGAAGGAAACCCGTCAGCATGGACATCTTAGAAGCCAAGGAATAGAGCAAACAGGGAATACTGTGAAGGAGGAGATTGAGGGACTGGCACTTTTGAATGGAGTGTACAGGGTACAGAGGTGGAAGCTCCTGTGTGTGGCGGTCTCGGGTCGAGGTTAGGGAGTAACCAGAAAAAAAAACGGGCGCAACTGAACTAATGTCAGTCTTGTCTGAGGTTTCAACCAAGACAACGCCTAATGGTTTGCTCATTTATAACCAATCGTGAAGCCTGGATTATTCCCCGTGAATTGAGCATTTTTTGATGACACATCAACCACGTGTTCACTCAAATGTTTGATTATTTATGGAATAGCCCCTTGAAGGTATTTCATTTTCCATTTTGCGAGGGGATCTTCAAACCTAAAAGAAAACTGTCAATTAGAAAATGAAAGAATGCCAAAAATGCCTTTTGTATATTTCATTTTAATCTGATTTTGTCCCAGCCCAGGCAAACGGTGGCCCTTTGTGGCTGCTCCTATACCCCCTGAGACTTTTTCTAAAAAATATTTAATTCGAGTAAGCTGGTATGTTTTTGCAATATGATTCTTAAAAAATACAGGGTGGCGTTTGGCTCTGTGACTCAGCTTTACATTGTAGTTTAAGAACTTACATTTGTGACAAGGGCAGGGGTTTAGACTCCTGACGAGTTACGACAGTAGGCGCTGATTGGAGTTTTGAGTCTTATACATTTCTGAACTAGTAGGCGCCTTGAAGCGACCCCTTAGATCACCTCTAAAAAGATTGGTAACCCTTTCCCAGAGTAACTAATGAAGCAACATTCTGCATCTACTCTAGGTATTATTCATGCAGATCCCACTTACAATTGTGATCGTCCTAAAGGATCCGAAGGAAGGACTCTAGTTCACTAGGCATAGGGCAAGCATACACTTCTGTATAGCACTGCTGGCAGATATGTTGTTATCCAACAGCTGGGCAAGTTACTTATGGACGCTGAGTGTACTTTGGAACATCAGGCCTTACCTGGCTGCAGCCGCAGGGGCCTAGGGAGCAACTCCAATGGCGCGAGCCAAGATTTTAGCTGGTATGGACGGCAATAGTCATGAGCCTAGTGCATTTCCGGTGCAATAAGTCCTTGCCAGTTTGAGTTTATTTGACAAAAAACGTGTGGTGTGATGTGTAGTCTATATGTGAGTGATGTGTGGTGTGTTGTGTGTGTACAGCACACATAGTACCAGTCAGATATAGAATAAGCTTGCAGAGGGGGGAGGAGACATTTCTTGAAGGAATCATTTTTTCCATAACAATTACACAAATATATATGCTGTCATGAGCAAGTATTCAAATATATTCGGCACTGTAATTGGAGGGCTAATGGAGCTAAAAGCTTCCTGGTGGGTCATCTCATTAGCAAAGTTATAAGTAGCTGACTCGATGTAAAGTCTGGCATTTTGGGAAGGGCTTCCACAGAGAGTGCACCAAATGTCATAACTGCTGTTAACACAGAAAGGGAAGCACATAACAATATCAGATTCACGCATACGTTATCTTTTATTGTTTTGAAAATGCTAAATTTGCATGAAACACTATTGTTTTTATGAGTTATCAATTTAGTTTTTGAATAGCTAGTAAAGTTAAGAGTCATCACTCCTCTTCACTTAGCGGCTATCATCATTACAATAGTGTGATACGAGTCCGCTAGATGAATAATACTGGCACATCTGTCATCAGGTTGTGATGAAGTTTGCCTGTAGCAGTTTTGTATTGCTGCTTTTATATATTTAAGGTGGGAGAAGGGTCATGCGGGAGAGCCTGGGTGATGAAGGGATTGTCGGCCGTTCCCCCTCCCGCAAAATGTTTAAACATTTGACAAATTCTTACAGCTTCACCTCGTAAGGATACGCGCTTTGAATAAGAGACCTGCGGATGAAATTCGTACCGCTAATTCACTGCAAACTTATGCGATCGACATATACCAACTGCATTCAGCTCAGGATTTTGATGAAGAGGTCCGGGGGGAACAGCCTCCAAAAAGTCAATTTTAGCATTTTAAAATCACCCCCTCTTAAGTTCGCCATTCCTGTTTTTTTACAGCCAAGAGCTACGGAGGCTGCCGAGCTCACCCTGATGAAAGTGACAGTGTGCGCGACTTTCGCCACGCAGGTGCAGGCCTTTTGGCGTACAGTCAACTGATCACAAATGACAAGGGAAAAAGGGACAAATGACACAGGGGGGAAACAGTCAACAATACAATTTCACTCCACACCAGCTTTAATTTATTGCCAGGCTAGGCAGGTGCACCATTCCTTAGATGCTCCTATGCACGTTTAATCCGCCACTGACAACTCCTAAATCCTAATATGTTCGCATTTATCACATAGCGGGATATGTCAACGCGTCTAAACTCTAAGCGCGCTCAGTGCTTATGTCTTCATTATGCTCTTTATTTGCTGGACAACTGTAGGAAGGGATTCCCTGTGTATTGTGATGTTTAAGAAAATCGTAATGTAACCATACAGTTAATGGCAGTTGTCTGCTGTTTCTTGTTTTTTTTTTAGAATCCACGAAAGAAAAGTTACTCATGGCAATTGTTGAAATTCAGTAATTTCACCAGGTAAGATTTGCCCTTGAGATATGCTGTAACAGAAGTAAAAATGAGTGCATTTGAATGGGTCCCCTTTAAATCTTAATTTATAGTTATAATTATATCACTACGCAGAGAGAGGGTTCAGAAAGTGTGGACAGTCGGCACTCCAACCATTTTCTTCATTCACATTTCCTGTTTTATTGTTTTTTTTCTGTAGTTATACTAACTTCTCTGACATTGTAGTCTACACACAAGAAAACACCAAATTATCTATGGATGCAAGATACTGAATAATAGGGAATAGTAGTGTTTTGGCAGGCGTCGGGCCACCAGCCCCGGCCTATAAACAGGAGTAAGCGTAAGCCTACGCGTGTTTCTTAGGGCCCAGAGAGGCACAGCCAGAGGGTCCGCCGCCCAGAGCCCCCAGACATGATACTCTTGGATACTAAATGATTGGAAGAGTTGGTGTGTTTTGTTTCTGGAAACTAAATGGCGCCCTCAGGTGTTATAGGCGAGAGTTCTAAATAAATGCCCGTCTTAAATAATTAAGATGTCGTTTTATTGTCAGTAGGCTAGGTATATGCTGCTGCCCATACATTGTTTTTTAATCTGGCAGTGGTGTGGACAGCTACGTCGTGTTACACACAGGTGCAACAGCGTATCACTCGCTCCTAGCGTGCACTGCTTGAGCGCCTTGAGGCAAGCAAGGGACATTCTAAATTGGATGTTTTACAGACCTCAAAAGTTTGGTAAGTTCAGTTTATATAAAGTACAGGACTACAAAGCAGTGAGAGAGTCCATGAGGGAGATACTTTTTTGTGGAGGGCAGGACTTTTTTCAGCGAGACCTCCTCAAAATATTACAGCCACTTTACAACAACGACTAACTGCCCCAGATAAAACAGTGAAGCTGGGACCCGTCGTGTAATGCAGACAGTTTGCACACACATCAGAGGGACAGACGGGCCCCCAGCACACCCCACACCCCCCCCCCCCCCCCCTTACGGGACCCAGCACCCCACACCTCACGAGCCCCCCCCCCCCCCCCCCCCCCCCCCCCCCCCCCCCCCGACACATGACGGGCACATGCACCTCAGAGGGACTCAGAGGACCCACACACCTCAAGAGCCGGACACACCTCATGACTGGACGAGGGACAGCAGGTGAGTCTGTTTATTACTTAAGGCTGTTTTTGTTGTGGCTCGCTTCTTTTGTCTCTAAACATCAGCTGATGTGAAGTGTGGTTAAAGTGTCACTGCTCCGTGTGTCACCCATTAACAATGTTGATTATGACAGAAACCTCTGTTAACATCTGCTGAACAAAATAATCACCTTTGTGAAGTCGAACGACTCCATGAATGTTGTGATAGAATGGCATATAACTGCTATACACGCTAACTGCGTGTAACGAGCTAACTGTTACCAAGCTGACTGTCTACTGACACTAACTGCTACGCGACCACTGTTTAGCATAAGAGAGTGGAGTTTTGTCTTACTATTACTTTTACCACGACCCAGCACTTGACCATTGTGGACCATGCCTATAGTGCTCTTTTTCAAAAGTACCCGTTTGAACCCACTCTATTGAGTCAATAAAATTGTTGTCAATAATCAAGTTAGGGGGCAAGCCAAATAATCGCCAACACCACTTAGCAATGTAGCACATCTGCTACGTAATTGTAAATACAAGCAGCCTGCGTCGATATCCTCTGTGAACTATAAAAACCTTTGGAGTCCTAAATATTTGTATATTTTATGTGACAGTCACATATGATTACCAGGGTGCCGCTCTCAATGTGCTGTTTCTCATTTTGTGCCAACTCTTAACATTGCGATCACATACTTTTGTACTTTTTGAAGTAGCAATGTACCTCTTGCTTATAGTACATCTTTTGGCTACTACCAACCGCTTGCATTGTATGACATAAAGAATTGATAAACGGTGCCTAAGTCAATCTTCCCTACTTTAGTCAACTAGGAAACACATTAAAATGCACCAGAAGAACCAAGAAATGTTTTTTTGTTTTTTTATTTTTTTTTTTTTTTTTTTTTTTTTTAATCCAGATTATTGTGAAAATTTCTTTTGGCGTCCCAGACCACTCCTTCTCCTTACATGTGTATACTATATCATTACTTCTGGAATATTAGAATACCGCTAAAGAATTTGCAGTGTGTTCTTAAGAGGTTTAGAGGTTGTGTGAGGATGTCTTAATGTTGGTCAAATATGAATTGTAGCCCTGAAGTGACGACCGGCGAGGGCTCGAGGAGGGCCCCCTGGATGGGCAAATTCAGGCTTAGGGGACCCATTCCCGTAAAGGCCTACTGGCCGAGCTCCCTGGTGTTGGCATCCTCTGATGAGACTAGCATGCAGACTAACCAGAACCCCAGCAGACATAACCTGTGCACTGCTGCCTGGACATCCAGCCGATTACATGAGGAAAGCCGCTATGACTCATTGTCACACACATGGATCACTGTGAATGCTAATGGAGCTGACTCAGACTCACATCAACAGGACTCTAAAGAGCCTTCATTGCAAACTCGGATGAGAAGTTGGGAAAAACCACCAAACTCCAATGGTTAGTTAATTAATTAGTACATTTATTTTTTATCTTAAAGTCCTACCATTACCAACTATTGTACAAAAAGGTCCCCCAAACTTACAAAAAAAAACTATTATAACAAAGGTCCTAACCAAGTGCTAACCCAGAACAAAAAACTGTATTATGAACAATATCTGTATTAATGTGGAAAGAAGAGTTTTTGGAATCCTTTCACAAAAATTGTTCAACAAAACAGGGGAGAACATTAGCTGTAGGATACACTGGATTAAAAGGGATTCCCACCTCACTAAGTAGCTGGGTAAAATGCTCTCAGATGGTGTGACTGCGAGGGCCGCCATGGGCGAGCTGTAATACTGTTTTTGGTTTTTTTTTTTCCCTCCATCAGCTATACAAAGCAATTACCATTACCTGATACCGCAGCATAGACAATACAACTCAATGTACCTGCCCTCCTTTATTTCATTCTTTTTTTCAGTCATTGATAATGAACATATTCCCTTGGTTCAGAATTTGTCATTGTAGAGATCAGAAGAAATCCACCTTGCACATCACAGTTTGACCAATGGCAATTCACTGTTGGTCATTAAAGAATGCATTTTGTGATCATTCTGTTTGCCCAAATGCCAGCTGCCCTTCCTGTCTCATTGTGGCCTGACACCAGAGAGAGTGCGTGTTATGGAGGCTCTGCACCCCTTCGTCCTGGCACTGTTCATCATTTGTTCACACAGACTTTTTTAGGAGCTCTTAGACGCATGACGCCGCGTCTACTCGCTTTCCAGCGCTTTCACATTTCAAGAGAATGGTAAAACCCCTTCACTAATGTGCACAGTAATTCAATAGATCAATAACTGACGAATGATTCAAATAAAAACCATGGACGGGCGCAGCCTCGGAGCTGCCAGCCTCTACCATTGAATCTAAGCAGGTCTTTTCACATGACGGTATTGTTCACTTGAGAGTCATTTTTAAAAGACTCTATTTTTATGATTTCATATTTAATAACTCAATCTTCATAATCAAACTGTATTTGATTCAAAATATGGGAGGAAAGGGAATCATATTCAACATTGAGATGCGTGTCTTCACCATTTTGTAATAAATACACACTTTTATTTCAATGCAAAAACTGTAAATACACTGAACTGTACCACTACCAGTCAAAAAGTTTAGAGACACACGGTCATTTACCCTTCTTCTTTAGTCTTCCATGACTCTTTACACTGTAGATTCTCACTGAATAGGCATCACAAATTATCAAATGCAATCCACATAGCATAAAAAATGACTCAAAATGACTATAAAACTTGTTTTACATTTTTTTTGAAATAGCCAACATAGGCCTTTGCTTTGATCACTGCTTTGACTCTCTTGTCATTTCTTGACAATGATGTGGCAGGCCACACCTGTTGTTTAAAACCCATTTAGAGGGACTTCGACTTCATCAGGGAGACCACTGCGGACAGATGTACTTTCAAGCGTTCGGTTTGCAGTGAATTAACAAAGCTCCAAAGCAAAGCTTCATTTTTTTTTTTTTTCTCTTTGCTCACATAATTCCATATATCTTGCTTCATATAGTTGATGTCTTCTGGGTGGTTATATATAAAATGTAGACAGTAGCTAACAAAGCAAAAATCAATATACACGGGGTGTGTCCAAACTTTTGACTGCGTATCTGGTAGATGCGATATAAGATGCCATACAGACGTGCATTGAACATGCTGCGTGCGTGCATGCATATCCTGCGTACATACATGCCCGTACGTGCATACATACATGCGTACATACATGCTGTGCATACATGCATACACATATACATGCACAAAAAATATGCTCTTGCTTTATTATAAATGAAATAAATATCTTGTTTTTCCTTGCCTGTTGGAGAGGAGAAAAATGTGTGTGATCTCTCTTGCAAAAAATTACATCGAATTCATTCTACCAAAGATGATATTTTGCAAAACCAGGATTGTACTCAAGACTCTAAAATGAATGCCACTTGATGTATTTTTTACTCTAAATTCTCTCTGCTGCTCTGGGAGCCACGCAGTCACACCCTGATTAGCCATTTTGCTTCTAGAACATCTGTGACATAGTGCAGTCACTGACAAAATAAGCTTTTATAAAGTATCAATCAAACAATATCACTTCATTTGACCACAAGAGGCAATTTAAGGCGCATTTGACCAGTAAAAATACAATGATAGAAAAGCTTAAACAAAAATCTCAGTGCAACTCAACATGGTCATTAAGGTCCATGTATCAGGGGTTGGAGCAACAGTACCTCAGGACAAAATAGTCGCTCCTCTGTGCCCTCTGTGTTCTACAGCATCACAGCAGGCCACCAAGGAAAGCCAGCAGCAGATATTCTGAGAACTACAGTATAGTAGAGGCTCCCTCATGAACCTACACACTCACTCTGCCTCTGTTGTTTCGGTCTCGGTGATGAGACACGTCATTCTCTCAGATGTTTCCTCTGGAATGTCGTTCTTCCACTATTTTGGTGTAGAAAGCCCATTGCACTTGTTGTAAAAAGTCTGTAGCATATTCAGAGGTAGCTGGCCATCAAGATAGGCTATCTCCATGCAGAGTCACCACCATGGATACAGGAAAAAGTAAAACTGCTCAAATCTCTCAATCTAATAATACTTAAACTTGTTGTCCTTTGAACTGTGCATTGCTGGCATTTCTTTAGCTGTTCAAAATCCCCAAATATAAAGTTAAAAATGTATAGTAAATTAAACTGCTTTTAACAGTTTAAAAACTGAACTCATTAGTGCCAGTCAGTCAGCCACAAGAGCAGCCAAACCATCGACCACGGCAACCACAGATGCAAACAGTGGTAATATATCGTACTATATGTATTGTAAATATTGCATAATGATAATACAGGTTCTGCTAGCAGCCTAGGTAAAGAACCACTTGCGTAATATTTACATAAATGAACAACACTGTGACACTGTAAATGTAACTTGCTGTTTCAACAACATTTCGCAGGGACACAGATAATGTTTATATGGCCATACTATGAAAAAAGTATAGCCAAAGGTAAACAACAACATTCACATATTAGAAACAAGCAGGAGTGAGAACGGCATGCTTCCCAGGCCCAGTAAGTTGTGGAGATGCAAATCATGCGTCAGTTTTGTGTTTTTTTCAGTGCGATATTAACAAACAAAAAAAAACAAAAAAATGCCACAGAAAAATAGTGAAGGCAGTGGGGCTTAAATTAGAATTGGCGGCATTTAGTTATTTCTTAATTGATAACCGATACCATGAGATCAAATGCAATTTACCAAGGGTTTTGTGGTATATTATTTTTAGCTTTTTTGCCCCTGAAATTTTGTTTAGCCTGTGAAGCTTTTATTCAAACATGTATACTTTGTGGTCAAATTGTGGACCATTTCTCATCAGTTCACGCAGTCTTCTCAGGCTCAAATTTGAACTTTCTCAGAACACTTGACACAGCTTTCTCATAGACACATCAAATAAACATACATGATTATTTTAATTCAGTCAGACCCACAACTAAAGCTGTCCAGCCAGCACTCGGAGTCGTCGCAGCTGGACTGTGTTGCCAGTCTGAATGAGGCATTATGCCAGATGTTTGCCTGTTTGGCCTCAATGTTGAATTTTTTCCTTGGGACAATACAATATCATTTCATTGACACACTTTTTTTAACGTGACTTGTAGAAAGCTCATACCAAGAGTCTGTGGCACCCGTCTTATCAGTTCAACAGGGTAGGCGCGCGGTAGGTCTTGTTTTGTGTCATTGTCTCTGCCCCAACAACACTTTACACATTGTTTATACTGGGGATGGAGACACTGTTTCTCTATTCAATCATCTTGTGGAGCACACGGACGGCTGTTTGTGGTACAGGGAGCTTAGCCCATGTTTCTTGTGTCCCTACCGTCCATCTGCCTTTCTAATATCGTCTTTGTTTGCTCAGAAGTTTTGCGATTTAGGGCAGAAATGTGTTTGTGAGAACGCGCTCCAAGCTCAAAAGATCATTTTGTCTGGGTTGAAGCCAGATCTGGGGACCACTGCCATCACAGAGTTTTCTTCATTTCAGACTCACTAATAGAAGCTTTTTTAAAACAATTTTTCATTATTAAACTATAAAGGATTATGACAATATATTAGCAAAGAACATCAGAGAATCAAGACCAGCATACAATCATCTCATTAGCAACAAGTAAACTTATAATTTTATTGACGGTAGGCACTATTTACACTTTTCTGCCTCTGTGTGGCATAAACTGGTATATTTGCATTTATTGAAGTAAATTGTGTTTTATTGAAAAAAGCTCCGAAACGTGCTTTGATCACAAAAACCGTGCCCAGATGACCCACTATAGAAACAGGGGGACCCATCTCTACATTGAGCCACTCCAGGACAAATGAGGGATTACAGGAGATAGACATGCATATGAAACACCAGTGTGTGGGTAGTGACATTTTATTCACTTACATCCTATATTTTTTGAAAGAAATTCTACTTTACAGTGTATTTTTCTGACACCTTGATTTTACTCCAGTACTTAAGTAACAGTGGCTCTTGGGTTAAAAGTATCCGTTACTTTGTGATTGTGAAGACATGAACTTTTAGCCAAACTTAAATTCAAAGCTTTTTGTTCTGCTGCTGAGGATCTTGAAGTGGCAGCGCGCCAAATAGTCACAAAATAGTCCCATTCAATATTTGCAAATTACGGGGCCCATAGCATATACAAAACTATTTCTGTTGGACTACATGGGCCGAGCTCAAGATATTTTATTGCCTTTTTTTTTTGACTATGTGAAATGGGGCAAAGCGTGGACATATAGCGTATAGAGCTTGCTGGGCCTGAGGCGTGCTTCCCTAGCATTTTTCTGAAGCATTATGCCAACCAATCATCAGATATATGAGACATTACATTGGCACTGATTGGCTGTGAGAGACAGACAGGCTAAGGTTCAGTATACAAATAGGAGTACTGTTATTATGAAACATGTGGCATGGGATTTTGTGGCAACTAGTGCATTTGATGCCCTAACAACAAGTTACAAAAGCTGCTTTTTTTTTTAAGGACCAGATACAGCTGTATGAAAAATAGAACCTTTAATTCAAACATATTAGAGCTGATGTCATGTGACTTTTTGGTGAAGCAAACCGTGCCCCTTTCTACGCAGTTTTATGGCTAACAAGCAAGACAAAGTGTGGAAGGCTGCAAAATATTTCCTCATCAGTCACCTTTACCTGATAAAAGGGCATAACAATGTCGTAACTTTAGAATCCGAATCAGAATCTTTATTAATGGGCCACACAAATAAATTGGTGGAATTTGCTTTCGGTACAGCATTTAGAAAGAGCTCACATCTGTGTTGTCAGACATATAGCACATCAGAAGAAGACAACAAAGTAACATCAGGACATATACATGACAGGAAGTGTTCAGTGATGTGGTTTTTGATTAAGAGTTCCTTACGGCCGATGGGAATAAACGGTAGATTGAATTAATGAATCTTACAGACTTAGCTGGCAGAGATCTGTAGCACCTCCCTGAGGGCAGGAGGGTGAAGTAGAGATGTAGATGATGGGATTGGTCTGAGGTGATTCGAGAAAGCTCTTTGTGTGATGCGTCGCTGATGATAAAAGAGTCTAATGGATGGAAGGGGGTGGGACCCAATAATTTTAGAGGGTTTATTGACAATACGCGCTGTAGTTTTTTGCGTGAGTTTTGAGTCCAAGTTAACCATACCATAGAATTATTGAGAAGGAATTTACATCCCTTTCTCACTAAAAACCTACTTCAGAAAAAGTGCCCCTATCGTCATCCATCCATGAGTGTGCAGAGCTGCACAGCACCAGCTGCATCGTCTGCTGAAAGCACCGGTTACTATGACGTATGTGCTCTGGCCTCTATGGGCTTTGCCTAAATCTTATTATATATATAAAGGCTCTGCCCTCCATCTGAAATAATAAGCCCAAGGTACAGGCTACTGGTGTAGTCTGTCTTTTAGAATTGATAATGAGCTAGACGACACAGAGATGTGATCCCAGGCCGCTCATGGGGAACAATACTCTGCACTGGGAAGAGACCTGATTTAAATATTGGTATTGCCAATAAGCTTTTTAATAAAATAGATCAAATTGGTAGATAAATGACATTTCCCTTGTCTATAAAGGATGCAAATGACCTTTCCGGGTGTTTACCCAGAGAAACTGCCAATATTACAATCATATTTGAGTCGGAGCTGCCTCTAATTAACGCTCATCCTTGATCCGACTCAGTCTTCCTCCAGAACTGTCTTTAGGACACATGGGTTTTCATTGTAATACTTGTATCCATGATTATAGATGAAGAAGTGACAGCATTTCACCCCCTCTGTGACTTTGCTTATTGATATGGCTATAAAGTTATTATTATTTTGTTATTTTTTATGCAGAAATGAAGTGGATTAACAGAGTTGAAGAAAAATTTAATTACTGTATTTCCTTCAGAAAGAGAGTACAGTAAACAGCTTTTTTTTTTTGCCAAGAGTAGCAAATTTATAAATCCTGTGTTCTTTAAAAGTTCTTTTGTTTTGTGGAGAATAAAATCTGTATGTACACTTCAATTAATCAGGATCTACCTCGACGGCTATAGGGGCAAGGGCAAAAATGAGGGTCCCCCGATGTAAATTATTTCTTATTAAATCTACAGTCTGATCTATTAAATTATTGGGAAATGAATGTAGCGGCCCTGTCTGATCCGCAAAAAAGTGTGTGTGTATGTGTGTCAGAAAAAAAAAATAAAATAATACAATTTAATATACTGGTATAATAAAGATAATCTCATCATTTTTGCAATTCTGTAGATGGGGTAAAAACCATCATAGTCAAATTCCCCCATCTGCCCGTGATGGCTTTCCAAACGACAACAAAGAAAAATGGATCAAACACAATCTCAAAGAGCCTCAGGTATTTTATTATAGTGTGAGAGTATACACAGTTACAAGAGGAAAGATGAATTGACTGGGCTAGCCAAATATAATATTGCTTTACTAAAAATCATACTCGCAAGGAAACAAACCAAACATAGGTCACATATGGACAATTCATGGCTGTGGAAATCCCTATGAAAATACAGAAAGTAACCAAAAAAATGGGTTGGACGTGTTGGTAGTGAAATATATCTCTTTGAGTCTGATATGGTTGGAGTATCTAAAATCATTTCAAGCAGGTATTGTAAAAGGAGCATATCTTTAAACCAGGTGAAATGTGTTGGCTTTGTTCACCTGGCTTGAGAGTGTGTGGTGATATGTACACTATGCAGGAAATGTATGAGAAAATGGACTGCTCATTCAACAACCTACACATACAGGACAGATCTAGAGATGGGGGAAAACTCATTGCCTAATTTATTAAAAGTGAATATCTGTTCTAGCCGAGCCGGCCTTACCCCAGATTGATACTGTGTGTCAGTCTGAATTGAGTTTTTACAAAATGATCAAGTCTGAGATGGAAAGTGATCGGAAAAAATGTGCAACGTCATGACGATTATCTGAACCTAAAAGAGTCACAACAGATGAAAAAATCTAACTTTTGTGACGTCCATATAGAGAGAAAACCACACAGACTCTGTCCACACACAAACAAAGTAGTCGTCTGTACTGACTCTAAAAAATAGGCTGTAAGTACGACTGCAGCACCATGGTCTGTTTTGGGTCTCAAGACCTGAGCACTTTGCCGTTGGCCTCTGTGCAGACCTCAGTGCTGCTCTGTGATTGGACTCCAACCAAAACTGTCGGGCCCTATCGCAGGCTGCTCTGTAAACTCAAGTCATGTTTCCACATATTATGCAATATTTTTTACTTTTGTGAGTTTTTTATTATTATCGGGTACTCTCCCATCATTGGCTTACTCAGAGTTGTCTTTTGATTTATTCAGGCATGTTTGAGTGCAATGCCAGGCTGTTTATCCTGTATGTACACTTGAGTCTAATCTATTCCCCCTAGTTCCTGGCACCTTCTCTGTACTTGCTTGCAATTAAAAATAAAAGTCAGAGTCTGGTTATTCACTACAAAAATGTTTAAAATGTTTGCAGTTTTTAACATAAGGTGACAGTGCTAGATCAAAGAACAAATACAAAAAAGCCTAACAAGACAAGTATTAAAAGGAACATAATAATTAAAAAAGTCCAGACCCAATTTTGTTTGTTTGTATGAGTTCTTGACCAGCAATCCACACTCACGAACATCTGTCCACTGGAGCTGACATTCAATAACCTATATACTATACTAGATAGGGTTACTACGGTGAGGATCTACGTTCCTTATTGGTCACAGAGAACACATGACTACAGTGGAATTTTTCACACATTTCTCAAGACTTTGTTGTAATGGTCCTGGAAAGTGGTTATTTTCTTTAATATAGGTTGTCCGGATTCCAAAGAGATGAATTTGGGTCTTTGGTTTTCTAATTACTTTTGTTTCATCTAACAGACCAGGGTTTGCTTACCTTGTTTTAGACCTTGACATGTTTTGACTAAGTTTGTGTTTCACGCGGGCAGTTTGGATATTTGTAGTCCTAGTATGAGGGTGTCATGCACACCTTTTGTTTGTTATAATGCTCTTCTATTTCCATTTCAGTCATGGGTCTGTTCAAAAAGAAAATAATCTGATGCACTGAGGACAATCAGGGATTGACACAGTCACAGAGACTGGGGCAGCACTGAAAAAATATCAATGTCAATATCATCAGGTAGAATAGCTCGGGTGATGGTCGCTTTTTTTTCAGTAATTAGATCAGTATTGGCTGATACTGACAATGGGACCCGAAATATCGCTCATTCCCTATTGATTTACGTTGTCCCTTTTTAATCAATATTGCGTACTTTTGAGAATGTATAAAATATTCCTACAGTAAATATAATATATACTTGGTAGTAGAGAGCATTACAGAGAATGTAACTGCAGGGGAATTTCTTGCATACCTCTTGAAAGTTTTTTCAGTCTTTGAAGTTGAGTTTTGTTTAAAATCAAGCAATGTTGTGTACTTTGAATATGAATTATTAAATGCTTCTTTAGTAACAATGATAGATATTGTGCATTGGTGGCTTATTTACTCAGATATGTTGATTTGTGACTGCAGCGCAAGTGACATTGAGGTTTTTTTATTTGGTGCGTTTGCTGTGACATTGTGAACAGGGCTTGGTTTACAGCTGATAGAAGATAAACAGAGTTACACCGACTCGCGCTAACATGTCGCTTGTGAGTGTCCCAAAAAACTCAAAAGTGAATGAAATGAGGCCTCAGATATGTCCTGGATGAATAGATATTCCTGTGGGCCACTACAGTGAACAGTTATGCAGTAGGAAGCAGCAGTCTGTGCCCTGCTGCCCTGCTCTGAGAGGAGGGAGGCGGAGTGATACAGGTAAAACAAACCGCACACCTCATTAACATATCTTAAAATTACAGTGATCAATCTTTTACACTGTGGCACACTGAAACTCTTTATATGATGATAATGTCCGCTAAGACTGGAAGAAGAAGGAGCCTTGTCCCTGATTACTGTAAGTAACATGCAAAATGTACAACAGATTTCTGGTGCTGCCCATATTACAGGACTGAATGGAAACAAACTAGGGCCCTAGAGATTACATGGCTTTGGGCATTTTTAACCCCAGTGTTTGGTTTGTCATGCAGGACAGTTCTGGTGACCAAATTTGGCCAACTTATGGCTCCAGGCGAAAAAAGGAGATCTTTCTAATTAACACTAACTTTGAACACAGAACTGATGTGTCTCCTGTAGTGATGGGGGTGTAGTCAGACCACATACAAAAGCACCTAAGTTCTAAATTAATGTAAATGGTGTGATAACCTCTGCTAATTTCTGCCGTTATTAAACCAGCACTGAATGAAGATGACAAACAGATGATTATGACTTCCATTCTGCATGTTCTTTTCCCAATGCCACACAGAGTGCGCCTTTGCCAAACGCCTCTGAATTCATTTTCCTAAAAATGATAAAAGCATGTGTTTGCACACACTGAGCACTCAGCGTACATTACAGAAAATCATCCGACAATCAGATTGTGTCATTTAACAGACGCCTCATAAAAGGAGTCTTGCACTTATCAGAGTGATATTACCCTTAATTATGTTTGATAGTCACAATTATCATTATGCCTTATTGCTACAGTCTCAGTTTTATGGGTGAGACTTTAAGTGCACTGCCATCAGCATCCTCAAAGGATTCTTTCGTTGCAATTGCTTTGTTAAAAACTTTGTTTATATCTCTGAGTGAGGAGACAAACAGTTAACTTTAAGTGCTTTAACACACTACAACTCCCAGAGCAGTCATTTTGAGTGCTTTTTAAATTGTAAATACTCTGCTGCAGTAGACTTTTCTACTTTTGAGCTTTTGCTGTATTTTGTATTTATCCTGTATTATGATTTCGATGAAATTAATTCAAGATAGATTTGAGAAATTTAACTTTTTAACTAGTGATTTCCCTCACAGCGTTTTTTTGTTTTTTTTTTTTACTGCCCTATTAATTTCAATGGCATTTTTTTAAATGGACGCGCATTAAACCACTTAATCTCTGGCAGTTACTCCCTCTGAACTCCGCTTGCCAGAATGGCAGCAGTCAGCATGGGATCTAGGTCTTCAGACACTCGTATTTTAACAAATATCTTGCATTTGTCCAAAATTTGCTTATAGCGTGTGTTTGCCAGTAAATGAACATCCTCTTAGGTAATGGGGCCTGAGTCCAGCAAGTGCACACCCCACCTCTGCTTTTTTTGTAACAACCCATAATCTCGGCTCATGTAACCTGTTACTCGAATGTGATCTTGATCAGAAAGTGTTTACATTTGTCATGTCATTTTGAGACTTTGTGAATTGACGTGATGCTCTTATAGTCATTTAATGAGGCTATGGTTAACCTTCAAATGTCCACAATATAAAACATTTATTGTCCAAGAATCAGGAAAGTGCTTGTTTATCATGCTACTTTTGTTGTTAGCATTACTGTGGAAAGTTGCTTATCACAGCGGCGGTAAATAATGAAGATGCTCTGAATGATTAAGGTAAGTGAAGTAATAATTTAGGACCACTGCAGACCATTTAAAAGAACTAGCTCTACTGTGCAGATTTAAAGGTGTAGTGGTGTAGGGGCTGGGGACAGGGTGATGCGGGTTGTAGGCATTAAAGTGAATAAACACGGGTGATTTGCTGATCATTTGACAGTGTGCTTTTTTTCCAGTTGATGCGGAGGGCCCCTCATCAGGCTCCTTTTTGGACATGGATCAGTCAGAAGCACAGGTCTATGTGGGGAAATGTCATTTTTAATTAAATCCCTGGTCTTTTAAGATAAGCAGTTCGGCTTTGATTCTACTCAGGGCACAAAAACCCAGCAGCATGACAGCTGTCAACATTATGACGGTATGCACAATCAGTGTTGTGTTATTATTATTTCCCTATTGATTCAGAGTATTGGGGGGGGGGACTATTATTTAGACTATGCTTATTAGTAAGAAACTATTTGGAATGTTTTTGTTATTTATTTTATTTTTACTAATCTCATTGTTCAAGAGCATTAGCCAGCCTTTAGCTACGCTGGCTAGGAATATTACTATCATGATATATATTTATATAGTAATTCATAAATCTGCTCTACCTCATAAAGATGATAAGTGAGCAATCAAACATACGAGATCCCCGCTCAGATGTCGCCCAAGGCCAAAAAAAGGCCAAAAAGGTCTGCATCAGGCGCTGAGGAACCAGAGTGGGCCTTGATGAGAAATGGGTTACTGGGAACAAGCGGCGGAAATGGGCAAGATGCGAAAACAAGACTCTGTTGAAACGCTACTACTCCCTGTGAGTCAGATGGGTTACATGAAAGAGGATGTTGGAGAAATAGTTACTTTGAAACCCGCAATCTAAGCTTAAGGCTAAGAAACTATTAGCTCAGTGTTCGGCGGCAACATCCACAAAACGGTAACTGCTGTCACAACTTGAGATCCTTATGAGGTACACATAAATGCTATGGCAAAGGGTTAGCCAGGGACAAACCAGATCAGAGGGGAGTTAACATGCAACTCCCCAACCAGAGATTGGGTACAAAGGTGCCCCAGTAAGTATCAAGCTGAAGAATGGTAGCAACTGACCTGAAAGATAAGATCACGTGCTCGTATGAACACAAGGCAACTCTGATCCCAGTTACAGAGGCATCGGTGGTCTGTATCTCCTCCTTTGGCCATCTTCTTATTCCTGGCAGGGTATCTGATTACTGGCAGCACCGTAGCTGTTTATTGCCCTGGTCTTGTTCTTGCTATTGAGCAGACCACTGTTCCTTCTGGGAGTCCGAGCTGCACTTCTCAAGTCCGGAATGACATTTCCAATGTCTGTGCTGTTTCCTTTTGGTCTAATGATGAGTAGAGTAGTGGGCTATCAAAATTTGCCCAACTCAATTGCCAGATTTGTTCATGGTGAAAGAAAATCTAACCTATGAGTAAGACATAGACACAGTTCTATTCCTACTTAGGTTGTTGTCACGGATGCCGCTAGTTTAGGTTGATGAAAAAAGAGCATTCGATCCAAGAGGTGCTTGTGCCAGTGTGAACGCCTTAAAAGATGGATTCTGATAAGCAGCAAATGGCCACTCGAAGAACGGTCTATCTAAACAGGTGATCTCAAAACAAGGCGGGGGGTATGTGATGTGTGAAAGTGACCAGGAGTGTGGCACCACCATGCAGTGTATTTAGTCACAAATGAAAGAAAAGAACCACAGCGTTAAAAGCACCAAGGGGAAATCAGGGTTATGTTCGCTTGAAGCCTGGGATGAAATGATGTGTTGGTGGCATGGTGAACAAGACTGACCCAACACAACTAAATCAAGTGGCACACTGGGGTCATACTCCTCTGAGCGCAATACCATGTGAAGTTGATCTTAAACAGTACCTTGGGTTGGAATTTTACCTCACTTCTGCAGAAGCTGGACTTGACAGGACCTGTTTGGAACTGTATAGAGCACAGTCCAAATGCTAAAACACTGGCCCTCATTCATCAAACTGCTATACGGTTGAAAACATATGCATAAATCTGGGAGCAGCAACCACAAACCAAGCACTCTTGTGATTTATTCATATTGACAAGAAAGCACAGTTTGCTCAAATTATGCAGAAAGTCTGGAGGTGGCATACAAAACGCTCTTTACTTCTTATTTTAGTTTAGCAATCATAAGCTTGTTTTCTAGTTGACTATTGCTGATGCTGCATTTTTCTTTTTTTTTGTTTTTTTTAAGTCCAAAGTATCTCAACATGATCTAATTGCTACATAACCACTACAGATTGCATACATCTGGATACAGTTCGCTGTACATAAGCCCAGAGCAGAAGCACATAAGTTTGCGTAGGCAGCAGCAGCAGCAAACAACTGTAAAGAAACTGTAGAATTCCTCACCATAGCATGCTGGGTTTCCGCTCTGCACAGGCCTCCGCTCCTGCAAGGCCATCCTCTTTGGTGCAGATTGCGGGGAATATGAGACTGGCCGTTTAACAGACTCCAGTCCAGAGGGGTTAGGCAGATAACCGCTCTGTCCTCTGTGTGCTGATCCCAGGCAGAGGAGTGAGACCATTGCTGGTGTGACCTAGAAGCTGCTGCACATCCCGTGGGCATGCACCTGGTTCTGAAGTCCTGAACGTACGCACAGATCCATGAGTCCACGTCAGATCTTGTTCTGGGTGGTGTGTCTTCTGTGAGCTGGTTGTTGTGGATCCAAGAGCAGGTAGTCCTGACTAATCTAAAGCTCATGTACACAAATGCCAGTCGGAAATACAATTTCAATTGTTTCAAAGGAATTATATGAGAAATATAAAACAGGTGTTCAACTATTACTTTTTTAAAGTGGTGCATTAGTTTGCCACAGCTGAATATATTATATACAGTTTTATATACAAATATTGGTGGGCAGGTGATACCACATTTGGCTCAAGTTTGGAGGTCTCTTATAGATGCAAGCAAAGTGGCCATGTGAAGTTATTCAAAGCTAGATCCGATTGTGATATATGCCAGTGTTTTCAATGATTTTTTACCATTTCGCCTGTTGTTGGCTAAGTGCTGAAATATACACTGGATTCTTGAATCAGTTTTGTGGTTTTGACTCTGATACACTGGAGGCATTCAACTTACACCATTGAAATCACTCTTCAATCAACTCTTATTTGTATTGTCTGTTTAAATCTTTTCTCCAGATTTCAGCTTGGACTTGGAAGTCTGAGTCAGATCTCCAGATGCATTGTTTTGTGACTGAATTGGGAAATTGGTAAGCTTTTTTTGTTGGATGGTGGAAGAAAGTCCCATGGAGTAATAGAATTACTATCTGTGCTCTTTTTAAGCCTTAAGAGGCAACTGCTTTTGTGATTTTGGGCTTTACAAAAATACAATTTTCAATAATAAATAGGCTCAATAAACCACTTTAAAATTCCATCGTTAAAATCTGTCACCAAAAAACACAAGAGCCCACTGCCAAAAGGACAAACAGCCTTTTGCTTGGTCATATCATAATCTGACTCCAAGAAAATTGTGATATAATTATTTTGCCATAGTGCGGGGTCAAATTTGATCCCCTCGAGGGCCAAATTTGGCCCTATGTGCCCCCACCTTTGTGTGCACCTCTGCTATAGATTATGGAAAGTATAAAGCGAGTGAGTGAGACATGAGCAGTTGGCTGAGATTGGGCCAGACTGTATGGCGCTGTGTTCATGTAATAGGTCCCCAGCCAGGTTCTCGTCAGCCCATCAGTCAGCTTTAAGATCCTGGAGCCACTGGGACTCACTGCTGCTGCAGAGGAGGAGAAAATGACACTTGTTGACATGTTAAATTCAGGCAGATGAAAGGCTGTTCCAGGCTTTCCAGTGTTTTATGTCTGCGTCTCTGGTCCTCTGTTCCATTTAACAGTCCTAAGATGGCTCCATTTTATTATCACTGTCCTTGGGGCCCTGTTTGGAACTGGAGATGGGTTCTTCCAATATTTCACTTCTTCCCAGATGCACTATATGAAAACAAACCTTGTATATCACAAATATTTCAATTTGCTTAAGGCTTTTCACTTCTCAGTACGCTTCTTCCAGTGGTTGGCTTGAGATATCACAATTCCTAATCCTCTGCCATGAGCTGAGTATTTACAACAGTCCCAACATGCCAAAACATGCACTCACCAGCAGAGCATGTTTTACAAAGAAAGGTAGCATATATGGGCTGTCACCAAGACGCACACACACAGAAACTACCCTATTCTGCCCCCAATCAGCAGAGCTTTTTTCCTGTTAAGAACATTTTGTGATTGACTAAAGTCAGAGATGGGCAAAACAGACATGATTGTGGAACCTTGTCTTTCTTGGTACAGTGGTCCATATAACTTGCATCTGGTCTGTTGATTGAACTTGCTAGATGTGTGTGGAAGTCTGTGCGATGTAAAATGTAAGTTTTTACTGCAAGCTACAGTTACATTACATTTGTGTCCTTTTTTGCATCTCATCGCTTGTACTGCAGACAGCTGCAGACTGTCGTACACATGTGAATGTACAATGCAGAGAAGTAGGCGGTAGGCGACGAGTAAAAGCAGGAGACGGGTGAAGAGCAGGCCCTACACTGCCAGTCAAAATGTTTTTTGTTATTTTTTTCTCTCTAAAGTTGTTGAAATTATTAGACTAAATTATTATTTTATTATTATTATTTATTATTTATTATTATTAGTGTGCTAAGCAATGATCAAATCAATCAAATGAGCAAAGGTTGGCTATTTTGAAGAATTTAAATTTTAAACATGTTCTGGCTATTTCATTACAATTTTTGTTTCTACAGTCCATTGTGTTCATTCAGTTTTGAGGCCCTTCATGTGTGTATCTACACTGTAAATAGCTATGAAAATAAAGCCTTACATAAGAAAGTGTGTCCTTCACATAGTAGTAGGGGATGGGAATAACAATGAGTATTATAGGTTTTTTTTTTTGTTTTTTTTTTTTTTTTCTCATTTGCTTTGGTACATTTTTTGAAAATTTTCATAAATTTGGCAAATTTTTGGCCACTTTGCAAAACTATTCACATAATGCACAAAACAATTCAGAATGTTTGAAAAAGTAAAGTTTCAACAAATCCTAAAACATTCTTCATCATCAGATTTCTAGACGTATCTAACCATTATCTAGACACTGACCGTGGAGAGAATGTCATCATACTGTTAGATGTAGTGTGAGTCAGTCAGAGATCTCTAGGACCAGTATCGCTGTTTCTGTCGGTTTGAGATTGACCCAAATGCTGTAAATATGTGTGCAATGTTACACAATCAGTTAGGGAAAAAAAAACACAATTTACAAATTTGCACTTTTTAGCAGTTGGTATCTGAACTGTGTCAGATCTGAACTTCTCTGAAATGGGTTTTCACTACAGAAGTCTTTCAGGTTGATTTCTAGTGGTTCTGTGGCTCTAAAAATCTTCATATTGTGAGTCCTGTGTGTTCTGTTTTGTCCTTTGTGCCTTCGGTCTATGGACTTTGGTAAGAGCGTGCAACATTTAGGAACACAGACTATTCACCTTATTTTCGGAAGATGCCATGGGCACTGCCATTGTCCATTCTGACTAAACAGACATTTTAAAACCCTCCCAAGAGAATCAGTTGCATTGTTGGTCACACGAACACTGATCATATTTTAGCAGCAAAACATTTCCCAAATTCTCCATTGAAATGAATGGTATTCCTGCGTAACAGAAGTGCCATCTCAAAGACGGTGTGGTTTAGTCGCATTTACAGCAAAAGTGGGTGGGACAGAATAAAGGTCATAAATAGCAATATGCAAAGAGATGACAGTGTCATAGCGCCACACTCAGTTCTGATAGAATTATTACAGTGGACTCAGGCATTTTGAGTGCTTCATGAAGACGCACACATTTCCTGAACCGCTGTCATGTTTACACAATTTGTAAAAAGAACATTTGCTCTGAGAGCGATGCGCTTGTCATGAACACGACAGTTACATTCTGGACCATAGTAAATAATGGTCGCTCAGAGAGTGTCTGAAACAGGAGGTCTCAGAGTGGCTCCACCCGCACTCTGGAGCGGTTGTGAGTGCTGCGTGAATGCGGTCGACCCCCAGCCAACCTATTGCAGTCTGCTGTGACAGTAAAAGTGCATGGAATTGGGCAAAAGGTGCTCAAATCATGTATATGTTTGTATGGAATGGCTGCTGCAGGGCTGCTGTTCAACACGTTTGTCTGACGAGGGCATTTTGATCAACTTGATATCAGCGACAATCTCCTCCTGCTTCTGTCTGTGCAAGTGATCCTGGGGTCTGTCTGTGTGTCCTTCCTAAAAGCTTTTTCTCTTCTGCCACCATAGAGTCGTCAAGGTATATTTAGCCATAAGTGAAAGAAAAGACCACTGCGTATAGGGGAAGTGAGCCTATGCGCGTCATATTTCACTAAGCTCTGTCCCTTGTCATAGAAATAAGTTTGATAATCAGCTGATGGACTCATGGTGCATGTTTGTGTGCGAATGATGTGCGGTTAATGTGAACAAGGGCCAACTGAAAAATAAAGTAAACAGAACTAAATACAGTGCGCACTGAGGTCGCTCCACATAGAGCACTAATGTGTGAAAAATGACCTGAGACATTATCTTGGCCAATGACGGCCAAGTGAACTCTGGGCACACACCTGGAAAGGCATCTTTGTCTCAGTCCTCTGTGTTCTTTTGGTTGGTGGTAAAAAGAACCATTCCCTTGAAGTGTTTCCTCTGGAACATTCGGGTTAGCATAGCTAGTACATTGGTTGTTGCCATGGATACAGGAAAAACAAACCGCAGCTTAAATCCAACAGTCATTAAAGGCTGTCCTTTGAACTGCACATGCTGCACTTCTTAGTTGGTCAAAATCCAAAATATTAAGTAAAACAAATGTAAGATTAAAATTTTGAAAGTTTAAAAAACATGCCTCAGTGCCAGACAGTTAGCCCACAAGAGCAGTCAACCATGATGACGGCAACCGCAGAAGGCCTTTAGGGTCGCTCAAATCTAAATTTAGTTAAGTTCAAGTATAATAATTCTGTCCACAATGGGTACATTTCTCAATAAAACAGTGACAAAGTAGACACTGATAGTTTGTTTGGTATAAAGATCATAAAACGGCCTTGATCCAGATGTCTAGAGTTTAAGGTCGCCCATGTTTAATTTACCTCCATAACTTCTGGGCAGCAACCACCCTCATGCACCAGGGTCGACCTCTCTCTGGACTCTGGGGCTGGGTTAATTTACCCATTCCATAAAAGACCATGAACTTTCCCAAGAGGCTGCAGAAGTAGTGGGATAAATGCAAAATAAATGACAAGCTTTGGAACATGTTGAATTTTTAAGTTTTTCCCACTAACTGTTTCAAATATTTGTTATTTTTTTTAAAACATTCAAAGATTTTAGTTGGCAGATATTTTGGCCCATTCGTCCTGACAGAAAGGGTGTAACTGAGCCAAGTCTGTAGGTCACCTTGCTGCATATGCCTTTTCAGGTCTGCCTATATAATTTTCAAAAGGATTTAGGATCAGGGGCTTTGTGATGACCACTCCAAAACAATGATGTCTTGAGATTGTTAGTCAGGTATTTCCACACAATGTTCTTTCCTCATGATGTCAATCTATTTTGTGAAGTGCACGAGTCCCTCTTGCACTAACAACTCCACAACATGATGCTGCCATCCCTGGCTTTTTGGAGTAATGGCTTCTTCATGCAGAGTGTGCCCTTTCAGCCTGTGTTGGTACAGTACAGTTTCACTGTGGATAATGACAGACTCTTACCAGCTTCAGCAACATCTTCACAAGGTCTTTTGCTTTTGTTCTTCAGTTGATATGGTCTTTTTGGACCAAAGCACATTTTATCTCTGGGGCACAGAACCCATCTCCTTCCTGAGTGGTATGATGGGTGGACATTCCCATGCTGATGTTTATACTTGCGTATAAATGTTTGAACAGATGAACGTGGCACCTTCAGGCATCTGGAAATTGCACCAACCAGACCTGTGCAAGTCCACAGTTCTCTTCCTGATATTTTGGCTGAATTTCTTTTGACTTTTCCCATGATATTACACAAAGAAGCATTGGTGTTTCAGGTGTGTGCCTTCACATACATCCACAGGCGTGTCTCTAATTATCTCAAGTGATTTCAAATAAACCTATATCAGTGATTCAAAAGACACGGCATCATCAAGTTTACCTTTTGATGCCCATAATATTTTATTGCAGTTGTGGATAATTCTATGGGCTTGGCAGAGAGGTCTGTATTTTATTGTTCCCGTAGTGTGACCACTAGTAGTAAAGTATATAAGTCACCATGAACATTTTGGAATTTCCCAGTCATGCAGCACTGAAAGCATGCAGGTTGTGAATTTCCCCCATTAGCGTATTTAGCATTGGTAGAGAAAAGAACTTTATTTAGAATCAACATCTGTTGAAGGGTACCTGGATTAGTAATTTGAACAAGACAAAGGGCTTCATTTGAAAGCATACTGCAGAGTGCACAACACAAACTGAGACCAGGAGATAAAAGCTGCCCTTGACTAATGCAGAGTCCAAGGACATCAGCAGTTCATTCAGCGACAGGGAGGTCATTTAGTAGGCATCCCTCACATCGAACATCTCCACACAGCATCAGCAACTCTGTCACAAAGAATTAGGCTTTTAGGGCAGATCAACTGGAATGCAACTGAGTGTTTTGACACAAAAAGCTAAAGAAGTAAGGAGAAGATTGTGGACTTTGTGGGAAGCACTAAATTACAAGCAAAAATAGGGCCAAAAACATCTATTTATACTTTGCAGGCTGATGTTATCAACATTCCTTGGAGGTATAATGCTAACTGTAAGGCACTGCTCGCGTCTGAGGCTTTGTTTAGACTTTAATCTGAGTTTATTTTAGCACAATCTAACCAGAAAATATTACTTTGTTAGAACTACAGGTGAGAGGAGCTGGAGGTATGTGTCTGGTTTGAGGGAAGTCTGGG
This sequence comes from Periophthalmus modestus, assembly GCA_019594935.1. Lineage (NCBI taxonomy): Eukaryota > Metazoa > Chordata > Actinopteri > Gobiiformes > Gobiidae > Periophthalmus > Periophthalmus modestus. Next base: position 28,335 of record JAIEZT010000618.1, read on the forward strand.
AGTCCCTGCTTAGACTGCTGCCCCCGCGACCCTAGGCCCCGGTATAAGTGGAAGACAAAATGGATGGATGGATGGACCTCTCTCCTTTTCTTGATGAAGGGTGCTCATATTGATCACAGGCTCTTCTGAAAATGTCCTGTTTAACTGCATTTTTTTATATTTTTTCTCAGTTTTTCTGATGATTTTAAATATTTTTGACAGGTGCTTGCATTGTGTCAACAGGGTAACAGATGAACAGTTCCACCATAGAGATACAGGTAGAGACATCCCACGAATGTTAACTGCTAAGTATCATCTCAATACAGCCACACCCACAAAACATATAATGGGTTAGCAAGTAGAAATAGTGGCTGAAACTGGAAGCAACAGCTTTCTGAGGCGCAAATGTGGTTTATACGTTTATGTCGCTTTAAAAGTTGCTTGTATCAATGGCAGGTTTTTCATTTGAAAGCCACCACAGAAGACATTTGTGCAGAAAAAACCTGTAAAAAAAAAAAAAAAAGAAAGATGACCTGAGAAAAAGGTGCCAATTCACAGTCATTCCTCAGACGAGTAAGTGCTTTGTTGATCCAATCTAATAATGTAAACACTGGGTGGGCACAGAGCGCAGACGTGTGTGGATGTGCCTCTCTGCACACGGATCATCAGTGGCCCCAGAAGAGTGTAGCTAGGCCTGATGCTCGAGGTGAGCAGATGTGGCCCATCTCCACGCTGCTGGATAATTGACGATTATGTACAGTATATGCTCTTGGTAAAATCATTCATTTTAATGGGCTGATTATTGTCAGAGAAAGACATGAGCCTCTAGAGCCCTTCTGGGGGCCCTGAGGAGCAGCAGGTCCCCATCAGAGTGCTGCATGTGTGCTCATCTCCTCAGAATGTCAGGAGAGCCCAGTCACACCCTTTTCATTTCTCTTGTGGCAGAGAGCACGAGCTGGAGCTGTGTGCGCTGAGGTGCCAGTGGGCCACACGTCGTGATATTATCTAACAATTTTAATATATCTCCCATCCAACTGCCTCTAATTGGATGTGTGACTGCACTGTAAAGCCAATCCATGCTTAAGTGTGTTGGAGCATCACAGAGCCTCTGCCTGTGGTTTGCTCTACACTTCATCTGCCCATTAAAATGTGGAAACAGGCCCGTTGTCTTCTCATTAGGACAGTATTTTTCTGCAGTTTCAACAGGTCGTTGGGGCCATTTCAACACAGCCCGACCGTAACAGAGCGGTGCCAGCAACCATACCATTAATCTCAAATACACATGGACACCAATGACCAACGTGTATGCACACAGCCAAATCTCTCATAGTCCAACACTCATTAAATTGGGTGTTGTGCATCTCTTTCACACTAGCAACTTTTCCCAAGTTTAGTTTGAAAGTTCTATACATGTTGGCATGGGATGTCTATGTCACTTGTATTGGCCATCTTACATTCCAAAATTAAAGCTGTTTTAAACACATCCCAGTCTCTGTTAAAAGCTGCACATCACAGAATACATCTTAACAAACAATCCAGCACAGACTGTCCTGGTGTTTTTAATAAACAGGGAATCAAATGAGTTATTATAACATAACCGTTACAGCAGCAAAGCTAAACTGCAGAAGCTTCTGCTTCCTACAGTACACTACATAAAGTTCATCAAACCCTTTACTCAATCAAATCTCTTCTTGTGCACATGCTCCTTTCACCTGCTGTTCAGGTGTCAGTGTTGAGACTGTCCTGTGTCTTGTGGAGTTCGTTGCTTTGCGCGTGTCTGTGTAGCTGAGAGCAGGAGTTTTTCTTGCCATCTCAACAGTGTTTACAGCAGGAGTTGGGTTAGCTGCAGTGGACTAACACGTTCATAAATGGGCTGTTGAAAGTGACCTTCCCAACTGTGAGCTGCTGCACACCGCTGAAATGAAAACCAGGGGTGATCGTCTTTTTATGACATCTTGAAAAATAAGCAATTTAAAGACTGCTAAACACATGCACAAATCATTCCAAATACAACTTCGGAGTCAATGGTGAGGAAAAACAACTATAACATGGTTAATTAGTAAATTTTGCAGAATAAGTCTGCTTTAAACACTATGTTACCGAACCATCTCACAATGTTTGTAATGTTAAAATATTTTCATCGCCCATTATAGACCAGCCACTACTGAACCTCATCTAACCCAATCAAACAGTGGAAAGAGAGGATGGTGAAGAATTTTGAGTGTGAGGGGATGCTGCAGATTGAGTGGTGGAGAGGGGGTTGTGGTGGAGAACAGTCAATAGTTTTGGTTTATATTTGTCTTCAAACTGTTCGAGTTGTTTGTGTTTAAGACTTTGAGCTTTGAACCTTGTTATACCTTTTTTGTCCCTCATACAAAAACATACCTGGAGTTGCTTCATTCCCAATGTGTTTTCTTTAATCCATTATTATATACATTTTTTTTAAGCTCATAAAACATCACTAGACTCAATAGAGGGGGTCATACACATGGGTTTATTAGCAGAGCATTCACATGGCCCCGTGGCTTCATGTTTTATTTTCTCATTGCACGTTCCTGTTGCTTATAGAAGCACCAGGGAGTTATAAACACCCCGCTACTCTGTTGGAAACTGGATGTGTATTTTCCAAAGACATTATTTAAAGTTATAAGAATACTATAATACCCGATTTGTTTAAAAAAAAAAAAACATGTTAAAGTAGATTAAAAACCACAAAAAAGGTATAGTGTGCTTTTCAATTTGTTGTTTTTTTTTGGGTTTTTTTTTTAAATTACTCACTGTTTTCTTTTTTTTTGCTTTTTTTTTTTTTTTTGTATTCTAGTACTTTATGATAATTTTATTTCCATTTTATGATTCACATCTTGTATAGAGATATACTTGAAGAATGCACTACATTGTAATTTATATGTGGTATACTTGTGCTCTTATGTGACCACTTACGTTAATTTGCTACTTATTTTTTTAATATTATTATGAGCATTTATATTATTGCTTTTGGTTCTTATATTCTACTGTATGAAGCTACTGTTGTCCAAATCATTTCACTTGATCAATATAGTTTGACTAAGTTCCAGCCTGACTACTTGTCTCTTCAGAGTAGTCTCTTGTCCACTGCCTCACTTCAGGAGAGCTGACGGGCTGAAGTGTATCGTACTGAGACTTCTGATTTCAAATGGAGAGCAGATGTGCTCTTGTTTGGTGCAGATCTGGTTTGGTCTTCACATCTCCACAAATGAAGCATACTTACCAGGAAATGCACCAGACTTCCTTTAATCGGATCAAGTGTGAACGCACCATATTAGAGTTTCATAAAAGTGTTTCACTAAAGGGCTTTCAAGTTTATTGAAAGGGCTTACTAAAGAACAGCACATCTGTCTCAATCCTTCACTGTATAAAAAAGTCTCAACGTACTCCCACAAAAAGAGAGGGTTACCCATCTGTTCCAAGCTGAGGGTTTATGAAAAGAGAGAGGAGCAAGGATTCTATGATAGTGATGTATCCTCAGGGATCTGTTCCTCAACTGAGAACCTCTCACATTACAGGCCAAGATTGTAAAAGGTGCTGCAGTGTGGCCAGCGCCTGGGCCCTGGTATAGAGCAGAGGTACTGGGTGCAGTGTGGGGCTGGTGTGGGGCCCACTGTGGATTCACATGTGCTAATCTCCCTCTGGGTCCTAGGTTTTTCTCTTAGAGAGCATAAGCAAATCAAAAAATGTAATAAAAAATAGGCTAACACACACACAAGCATATATGTGTGTGTGTGTGTGTGTGTGTGTGTATATAATATAATATAATATATATATATAGGTATAATATATAAATATATATTATATATATATATTATATATATAATATATATATATATAATATATTATATATATATAATATATATATATATATATAATATTATATAGATATATATATATATATTATATATATATATATAATATATATATTATTATATGTATATATATATCTATATATATATATATATATATTCATATATATATATATTCTTATATATATTATATATATTATATATATATATATCTATATATAAAATCTTCGAATCCTTGCTATCCTTGTTTTCTAAAATATAACGTGAACTTATTGATTTTGTGCCACACATGGTTGTGCACGACTGCATTTTGTAGTACTAAACCATTACCACTGGACGTCACTGTGGAGAAGTGTTTCAAACTCTGTTTCAAGTCTTGGCACATTTGGTTTCTAGTGCTCTGCTGTTTCATGAAGCCTCTTTTAAACCCATCATTACTCATGGGTATCATCATTTCTCTAAACCAGACTCCTTTTTATTGCTCAGCAGATTGGATTGGGTTGTTGTTTTTTTGGGGTTTTTTTTTTTTTTGTTTTTTGTTTTTGTTACCACATGCAACAACTACACTTAAGTTGTAGACTTCCAGGTTGAGGCCTCATAATTCAAAGACAGGAACTCAAATCAAAATACACAAACACATTGAAACAAAACTACCAACTGATGCTCCACATGGTCTGGCCCCTGACTTCCCTCAAATGTTATAAAGAAATGGCCAGACTTTGGGGATGCTCGCTCTTTGTCTGGACCATGTGGTGAACCAGGTGAGAATAAAAGTATATGCATACCCTTGTTTCTATTGGTTCACACGTTGGAAGGGATTAGTACAATCCGAAAGGGTTTATACTATCTTAAGGCGAACCGTACTGGCCTGTTTTTTGAGGGGTCATCTGGGGAGTACTAACTTCCAAAGCTGTCTGACTCCTTATTGGTTGAAGTGATCTATAGGAGCCAAAGAGAGCCAAACAACCAAAGCAAGATGACTGAACAAGAGAGAACAAAGACTCAAAAAAAGATAGCAAAAAGGCAGTTATAATGAGGAAATAAACCAATCCATCCAAACAGCTTCAGTGATGGAAACATGTATGGTTGACTGACATTTTTAGCAAAACAAAGCTTGAGCACATTAGCTTCATCTGTTTCATGTTTATTGAGGCAGGCACGCGCACGCGCACACCACGAGATCACGACGGTACTGCGTACATAAAGAAATCAAACGTGGCATTATAGGCACAAAGAAGTAACATGTAACGGACTATAACAAAACACTAAACAAAAAGAAACCTGAGATGGTTAAGGGGTGACACTAAAGGCAGAAATATTCTTGGTTTTTTGGTTGTTTGTTTGATTTTTTTTGTTACAACTTAAAACAATTTAATTGGATCAAAAAAAAAAAAAAAAAAAAAAAAAAAAAATCCACAGAATTAAGCAAAAAAAAATTTGAACCTGGCTCCACCTATTTTTCCAGTTTCAAATGTCCCAATTGTCAGTTTTCGCTGTTTTTTACACATTAAATTACATATATGTGTGAGTAAATTACATAATAAGTTTCAAACTGATCTCTCTAAATGTACAATTTTCATGTTTTCCTACTTATTGTCTATATTTGAAAAGCACAAAAACTACACTTGCATGAGGTCTATTAGGCTCTAGCACACCCTCTGCTGTCAGAAGGGAACGGATAATGAAAAAAAATAATTAAGGCACTGTGCAACGCGCCTGGCAAGTCCAGAATTATATCTCTCTGTGTTTCCTCAGACTGGTTAATCCACCCATCAATAATCAATAACCACGCGCCATAGTGAACTCCAACAGATGTACCAGTGACCCCTGCAGACTCACAAATTCATATATAGCATTGGAGAAGGGTGTTTTCTGGATCCCAGGCCAAATGTACTGCTGCATACAGCTGGGACAATCAAGGAAATTAACAGCCAGGAAGTACCGAACATCAATTATTAAACTGCATTAAAAAAAAAAAAAAAAAGAAAAACTGACACAGTTATGACGGAAGAGATATAATTAACTTAAGCAATATGTCATTTTAAATAAAAGACATAGATTATTACGTACTAATTCAGTCATTTGTACTGTTTTTGAATGTGCATGGTCACAACCCATTTATTATAAAAAGCTTGCTTTTTATTTCATACTATTAGAGCTATTGCATACGGACTTTGGAACTTTTATTTTAAATTCTTTTTATTCTGGCCCCCAAGTCACTGGGGACAGAAACTGACCCGGGCCAAAAGCACTGACACCTGGTTTTATATGTTTGTAAATCTGATTGTGACGACATCGAGTGCCTCACCAGCCACGAACCTCAACCGCAGCGTCACTGTATGGAGGGGCCTGGTGGTGGAGGGCTTTGTAAGTGACGATATCATTGTAAAAAAAGCCCAAACCCACGACAGGAGTTTGTTAATTGCACTAGCACTATATTCAGAAATTAACCCATTAATTTGGATTATTGATCAAAACATTTATTTGAATATCAATGCACACAAACAATGATACCTTATATGCTGGTATATAAATTTGCCAACTATAAAATGTAATGGATTTTAGCAATTAGTGAAATAAGGATTTGCGCTAATGCTAATCCCTTCCACTGGAATGCATTTATTTCTGTAGTGAAAGGGAAAGCATTTCACTTTAGCCTATTGGGGCTACATTTTCCTCAATAAAGTGCTACTGTTTAACAGTGCAGCCAGAAAACAAACGTTGCACTAAAAAGCTTTGAACTAAATCCTTACTTTGTTAATGTTTTATATAAAATTTAAGGCATTTTATGTGTAAAAACAGCCAAAATTGACAACTGTGATATTTTGAAACTGTAAAATAGGTGGGGAGCTGGGTTCCTTTTTTTTTTTTTTTTTTTTTTTTTTTTTTGCTTAAATTTTTGTGTATGTTTATTACTTTTTTTTTTTTTGACTGACCAAAACTGACTAAAAAACAAACAAAAAAAGTTTTTTTGCCTTTAGTGTCACCCCTTAACTTCTTTTGTTTAGTATTTATTAGTATTTTTAGTACTGCAGTGTTACTTCTTTGTGCCTCTATGTACACAGTGGGTTTGTGATCTTGACATGTGCGCTGTAAAGTAAGGATTTACTTACAGCGGCACTTATTTGGAACTCTTAATTCAAATAAAAATGTTTAATTGCTCTCTTCAAGTGAATTTTGATTTATGTGCATAGAACAGTTTAAACACATTTATTTGGCCACATAAAGTCGTTGGAAGTGAATATGAGACCGCACGTGACCATCGGACTATGTGTACCTGCAAACCCGGGCTGGACACAGGTGACGAACAAAATCAAGAGAGTTCCGGATCATGGATCATATTTGGCCAAAATCCTCTAGAGGAGCACAGTCAAGCTACTCTAGTGCAATGCTTGATGTTTCAAGTGAAAAATGATGCTGACCAAATAATAAATTTAAGAGATGCGCATGGATGCTGTTGAAAAATCTTTATTAGTGAGAAGTTAGGGAAGTTTTATGGTTTTCCAGGCACTGCACAAGAGTCAGTTCCTTTTTCAACTGTCAGTGAGGTTCCTTGGTGAGACTTTTATAACAAACAAGTCTGTAGCATTATTACAATTTAAGAACCTGATAACTTTTGCACATGAACAAATCTATGCACCAAATGGCTAATTAACTGAAAAATTGCATCTCTAGCAAAGCCAATATATATAGCCTTATAACCATGAAACCAACAGCCAGTTTATGCGCTATCGAATACCGCAGTTACTGTTTACGCGGCTTGCCTTTCCACAACCCTGACTTGAGCTTGACTTTGAAATGTCACTGCTTTGGCCTGGAATGTTCTTTGATGCAGCTTTATTAACTGCTCATCAAATCACAGCTTGCAGCTTCCAATACAGAATGCCGCACCATCCTCTCTCCTTGGTTACAGAAGTACAGTTTCCCTAGTAACAGTGTGTAATACTAGTGAATAATTATTTGGGGCGCGGCCTGGGCGATCCGCATCCGCGGACGACAGTCTGTTCCAGCTAGTGCTTTCACAGGGTCCTCCATGGCAAGAAAAGCCAAAACAAAACACGGGCCTAATTGGCCGTGGTTAATGAAGTTTTTTGCAGGCACATGCTCAGAGCGCCTTTATTATACTGCTCATAGGGGTCCTGTGTTTCTCGCCTGGGCTTTGTGTGGTGAAATTAAATGAAGAATACGGTGTACTTAATGCAGCTGTCAATGGGAATATTAGATACCCATAGATTGATCATAGGGAGGGGCAGGGGGGCTTGGCGTCTGTAAAAAGCACATACTGAGTTGGTACTCTAATAGGGGGAGAGGGTGAATCTCGTTGATTCACACTCTACAATTTCCATTGCCACTTTACCTTGTGTCTGCTATGTACTTATGGTGTATGACAATCATCATCATTATGTTATAATTGGACTATTTTAAAATTCACAATATTGTTCTACCACCCCACCCCAAACAACTTACAAAGAAACAAGTCTTCTGACATAACCACGCATAGGGATGCTGACGGCGTCGTTGTAAATGCCGTTACAGAAGAGATGGTTAGCTGCACATGCTAAAACACCTTGCAGTAGCGGCATTTTTATTTATTGATTTATTTTTACACATAGTATACCACTTATTAAGAAAATAACATTGGAGAAACGAAAGTTAGTAGGCAGAAAGCAGTGGCGTATGCTAAGTGGGAGGTGGAGTCGATGTCGGGCAAAATGGCATCTTGAAAAACAAGCTATTAAAGATAAGCTCAAACATGCACTTCCAAATACAACTAGATATGTTCATAATAGAGCTGGCTGCGTTGAAGTTCAGATGTATAAAGAACAGGGACCCAATATAAGTGTGTTAGAAATGTTTTTAATAACTGATCCCCAAATGTCAGAAACCCTCATTATTACATGTCATTGGTCCTACGACAACCTGGGCTCATATTAATTCACAGGCCCCAGATGGCCAAAGCTCAAAAGACCCAGCACACTTTTCTTGGGTCATCTTCTGGTCGCTGTTGGGTATTGGTCGATGTTGTGACGACCTGGTGATGGGCAAGGCTTTTGGACACCTGATGCCATGTCCTGCATCGGTAAATGAAAATTTGACATATAATGCGTGGATTTGGTTTTTATGTTTTGAAGACCCAAAAAAGCCCTTTTCGAACATGTCATTCAAATTCTATTTGTATTTATAGACAACATAAAGACAATTATTGTTCTTGATCATCAATAACACATGTCGGTGGGATATATAGGTGCATTATGTAACATTTTGTGTTGGGTGGTCCGCCCAGGCTTTAGACTTACATGACACATTTAATCAAGTATGTTCCACTGTATGTGCATTAAAGGGGGCATGGATGTTGTAACGCACACTCCTCTGGGAAAAATTGTTAAATCACGTACACCATAAAACATTCCGACAACGGTTGGTCACATGCAGATGTTTTTCACACTTTATACGCCCACTATGGTTATGCGCATGGATGATTACTCTAGTTTAGCCCTTCGGATTGCCTCACTCACGCGGTGTCACTTGTGAATCATGTGACTTCACAATCAAGGGAATCTTGTGGCTATTAGGTAGACGCCCTTTATCTCCATCCTGTGTGTGACGTCAGAGGAGGGATGAGCGTTAAGCATCAAATAAGCATCATTTATTTGTATATCGTTTGCTCTAACTTCTTCCTTTGAAAATACGCACATTTTGTGCAATATGAAGTGTCCTTACAATGATATTACAAATTCAAATTGTTTAATGTGTTTACTAGTACTTGATCAGTAGTCTTGGCCAAATACTTTTTCATACATCCCTTTTTTTATTTTTTATCTTTTTTCTCGATCCCCCGAATCACAACTGTACTCTTACTTGGGTATGACATTTTGGCCACCTGTGCCCACCTCTTCGGCGCGATGAGCATGAGTCGATCTGTGGAGTTGTGTGTGGTGGTCTCAGCTGAGGTATCGTGCCTGGAGGCGTGTGCTCTGGCCCATCTGCTGCTGCTGATGTCTCTATCATCTGCCTGAAGTGGACAGGGGCCATGGAGGCAGCTTCCAGCAACCCACAGCTCAGCCCCACAGTTCAGCACCACAGCACTTGGTAGACACACACTGTCAGACCAGGGAAGACACCAAAGAGTGGAGCAGGGCAATATCTGTGAGGGAAAAAATGATGTTGTTCACAAACTGGAGTTGAAAGATTTTTAATATGTATCCCATTAAATTATATTGCATTTCTATTTTGCTGCTTTGTCTATCCCGGGGCTGTCAACCAGGCTGTATACAAGGTAAATATGGTAATATCAAAAAGCTTTTACAGATAACATCTACATAAACATTGGACATGATGTCCTCATTTATTTGTTACAATTTGAATTTTGTGTTTTGAATGATGCCAGTTCAGGCAAGGTGGCAGAATGAGATCCTCACATTGAGTCTCATCATCTGGGTTGGCAGTTTCAATGTTGAAATCCCAGTTTTCGGTTTAAGTAAACCCAGAAAGAGGACTTGTCTGAGCTGAGTCCTCACTAACTCACTACCTAAACCCCTGCATTAACCAGTGCTAGTGCAGGCCCGGCTAGCTCATTGCATGAATTCTGGATGTTTCTGAGTTTTCGTGCATGAGGCTTGATCTGTCCTGGCTGTGTTCAGGTTTTGAGCAGTGGCAACAGGGAGTGTAAAACAGGCAAGAGTGGCTAGGCTAAAAGGCTACATACAGTTCCCTTTAAGACAGTGT
>JAIEZT010000619.1:0-38803 GCA_019594935.1 Periophthalmus modestus
ACTTTAGTGACTTTGGAGGCCAAAATCAAACACTGGAGCAGGAAAAACCAAGCTGAATGTGAGGTCAGAGGAGGCGAGGTCACAGCTCAGAAAACATGAAGGAGCTTAAGAAAGACATTTACACTCTTCAAAATGAACTCAAAGGAGAAAACAGAGGAGCAAAGACCTGGAGTATGGTTTTTTCTTGAAAGTTCAGGAGGAGAAGCAAGCTCTGATGCACAAGCATAAGAGATTGTCAGAGCAAGAGAGTCGTAAAGTTGAGAAGGACATGGCGGAGCTGAGAACAAAGATCCGAGTTCTTCAAATTCCCAACAAAAAGAGCAAGCCAGGACCCCGCAACTGGAATATGAATCTCTCTCCAAGGCTAAGGAGGAGATTGTTGAGTCTGAAACGGACATGGAGGAGATGAGAGAGGAGATTTCTGCTCTTCAAAAACAAACGAGAGAGGAGCAAGAGGAGAACCAGGTCCTGCAAGAAGAACTGAGGCTTCAGGATGAAAACACCCAAATCATCACTAAGGAGTTTAATGAAACTTTAGCAACACTGGAGACAAAAATCAAAACTCTGGAGCAGGAAAAACAAGCTCTGAAGGTCCAGTGTGAGACGTCCGCAGAGGAGGCTAAAGTTCTGGAGAAAAACATGTCCAATGTTCAGACTGAGAGCCGAAAGATCCACACCAGGCGCACCAAGATCGTCCTCAACAATTAAACCCGACACTCCCAACACCAGCCTCCAAACACACTTTAACTGCATTGAAAAAATAAAAAAATAATAAAAAATGTTATTATGTTTTATGTGGTGCTTTATACTTCATAATGTTGGTGTTATTGTTAAAGGAAATGTATTGGTTTGGTTACATTTATTTCAAACATCACGACAATTAAAAAAAAATTTAAAAAATCACATATTGGTTCATTAAGTATCTTCAGAAAAATGACTTGAAAAGGAGGAAACCCTCTGTGACCCTCATTGTACAGTGGGACTTTGAGTCACATGGGTCAAATTCACAAACCCAGCAGTGTTACCGTCGACATTTTAATACCAGAGATGCCCCAAGAGTAAATGCCATTAAAGGAATAATAAGTGTTTTTCACAGACAGGGGGCAGTATGTGATCTCCACAGACCTGACTAGTCCTGATTTCTTCCTGTGGGTCTATCTTAAAGAAAACCACAATAAACCACTTCAAACCTTCGAGAGGATGATTGTATTTAAAAAAACACGTGTCAGAACAAATGTAAAACAGTTCTGCATTTCATCTGCTGGAGTAAAAGTTTTGGACGGGTTAGATGATAATATTAAAGATCGCAGAAGTTTTAGCCGTTTTTTAAAAGTTTGCACAAAAATAAAATCATAAACTCATATGTTGAATGTTTGAATTATGCTTTCTTGTTTGTTGTTTCTTGTTTCTTGTTTCTTGTTTATATTGTAACACTGTTGAATGTAGAAGCTCCTTATGTCTCCAAGACAGAAATGTCTGAACAAAAATAAATGATCATTTATCATTATCAAACGTAATATCGAGGATCAAATAAGAGTCATAAGCCCAGAAATGCTTTAAATGTTTTAAGTAACTAGTTTAAGGTCAAGTGTAAGTGAACAATTATAACCGTATATATTGCCAAAAATCTGGTAAGGTTCAGTTTATCTACTGCTAAAAATTAGGGTGAGTATAACTTAAAAATTATAGGAGCTACTGAAGATTTAAAAATGTCAGTGACTTTTTGGGCCGCCCTGTATTTTATTATTATTCATCGCTTTATGTTGCAGCAAGTGAGTTTTGTCCCCCAGCGATTGCGGATAAACGCTGATATTCCGGCTCAAATTAAACCTACATAAATGTAGTTCCACACTTAATGCCGTAGTATCATCTGAATCCTGATATTCTCGGTGGTCTGGCGTCCCCTGTTCTCTTCACAGCGCTGCCGTGTTTAAGCAGAGGAGAGGTGCACGGCGGCGGTGTTTGCCGAGCAGGAGGAGCGTGCCTGTGGACCACTCCAGGGTCCGCACCTCTCTGATCCCATTTACACTAGTGACACAGCACACTGCTCCATATCAGCGCCTCCTGTGTGCTCCTCAAATCTCATATAGCCTCCATGAACAAAAGCAAACAGCTAGCTTTGTCCTCATATCCCTCCGCTCAAAATGCCAAAGGACGGCGCAGTCTGGAGCTCGTGCCATGATACAATATATAAAACAAATGTCTGGCAGAAATGATTGGGATGTGTTTTGTATTCTGGATGAGTGGAGCGATGGCAGACTGGTGATTAGCATGGAGGCTTCATAGCTTCCAAACAGCATGGACAAATGTCAGTGTGGCTGTGTGCTTCAAATCAAGTGCACACCATGAATGCGGTAGTGGCTGTGAGGCGGTCTGGACCCAGAATCAGTCAAGTTTAATGTCATCCCTTCAATCTTATGAACATATGGGAACACCAGCCATCACTCCTGCAAATTAATGATTGATTTAAGCAAAAAAAAGGGTCTTTCAGAGAACCAGGGAATTCCAAAGAGTAGACATAAACTTTGCAAGAGAAAGTGGCTGCACCTGATGTTGTGGGTGAGTATAAGCTTCAAAAAACCACCTTCTGTTTGACGTAACAGTGGCGGAGTTTTCGCTGAAGTGTCCTTAAATCCGCCGTTCGAGCGATGCATTTAAGGGCTTGCGTAACGTCCGGCGCAACGAGTGCTGTCCGATTTCATGCACCCGACAAATGAGGCTGAAAATGAGCCCTGCGTTTCCGTGAAGATCGATTGTAGCTGCATCCGAGCACACTTCACACACTGCTATTTCCCATCATGCACCGCGCCTACGCAAAAAAACAGATGAAAATAGAGTACGCTGCTGCGCAATACATGTTCAAATGTAAGTGCTGGTTTATGTCGCCGACAGCAGAGCGACATGAAGCTGGTAAAATGTGAGTGAAGATCTGTCTGAGGCGACTCGACCTCAGTGAGTCCTGTTCATTTGGGGTTTATCTCTGTGTAACTGACCAAACACTGAGCTGAATTATCCCTCACACTCGAGTATTAGTGCAGTAATCGTAATGTTTAATATTCATCCTCATTTAAGAATATTATTTTGTCTTTAGGGAGCGACGAGCAGACAAAGTTTATCCACCTGCCGAATTCTACACAAGTGCACAGACAGCGGCTGAAGTACGCTCCATGTCCCATTTCAGCACGAAGGCGGCGACATGGAGGATTACCCTTTGTCGGGCGGGTACTTCGAAAGGTGCACGGCCTCAGAGCAGGGGAGTGGCTCCAGCAGACTCCGCCCACATCCACACAGGTAAGACGGAGGTGTGTGACACGTGTTATAAAAGCAGATGTTGAGGGTCAAATTGAGGCCGCTGTCTGCATCTGATGAAGCATTTTATTGTTCCGAGAAGCTCGTTATTAGCATGCTAGTTTTAGTTAGTTTTGGACGTTGCTCTGGCCTCTGAAAGTTGTGAAAAGCGCTCGTTAAGGTGAATAATTGAAACGCTAAGAATGTAAAAAAAACTGAGTAAAGAACAGTAAAGACACATAAATAAACCAGAGAGGTGAGTGAAGTGTTGTGTGCAGAGAGTCGAGAGTCGGTACATTGCAGAGAGTCGATCGGTCGCAGAGAGTCGGATATTACAGAGAGTCGATCTGTCGCAGAGAATCGGTCCGTTGCAGACAGTCGGTCCGTCGCAGAGAGTCGGTACAACGCAGAGAGTCGGTACAACGCAGAGAGTTGCAGAGAGTCGGTACGTCGCAGAGAGTCGATCTGTCGCAGAGAGTCGGTTCGTTGCAGAGAGTCGGTCCATTGCAGAGAGTCGATCGGTCGTAGAGAGTCGGATATTGCAGAGAGTTGATCCTTTACAGAGAGTCGGTACGTCGCAGAGAGTCGAGAGTCGCAGAGAGTCGATCCGTCGCAGAGAGTCGGTCCGTCGCAGAGAGTCGATCAGTCGTAGAGAGTCGGATATTGCAGAGAGTTGATCCTTTACAGAGAGTTGATCCTTTACAGAGAGTCGGTCCGTCACAGAGAGTCGGTACGTCATAGAGAGTCGGTCCATTGCAGAGAGTCGGTACGTCAAGAGAGTCGATCGGTCGTAGAGTCGGATATTGCAGAGAGTTGATCCTTTACAGAGAGTCGGTCCATTGCAGAGAGTCGATCGGTCGTAGAGTCGGATATTGCAGAGAGTTGATCCTTTACAGAGAGTCGGTCCATTGCAGAGAGTCGATCGGTCGTAGAGAGTCGGATATTGCAGAGAGTTGATCCTTACAGAGAGTCGGTCCGTCACAGAGAGAGTCGGTCCATTGCAGAGAGTCAAGAGTCGCAGAGAGTCGATCCGTCGCAGAGAGTCGGTCCGTCGCAGAGAGCCGGTCCGTCGCAGAGAGTCGATCAGTCGTAGAGAGTCGGATATTGCAGAGAGTTGATCCTTTACAGAGAGTCGGTCCGTTGCAGAGAGTCGGTCCGTCACAGAGAGTCGGTCCGTCACAGAGAGAGTGGTACATTGGAGAGTCGTCCGTCGCAGAGAGGTGGTACATAGGCGACTGGTAGAAAAAAATTGTAATTGCACAATGAATTATTAAAAAATTGTTGGTTGTTTAATGGAGACGATAAAAAATATAAAGTTAAGTTGCGTTTAAATGAACCTGCACTGCTCCTTTTGTGACTTGTTCTTTTAAGTCTGAGGATGAATCTTACACTTGTTTGTGAAAATCCACAATGACACAGAACTGAACCAGGACAGAGCAGCTCATGTTTAAACATTTCTGAGCCGTTCTGTGTGACCTTTGGCTCAGGATCGTCTGGTGCAGAGGGATGAAGAACATTTGTGAGTGACAGAGCTCAAAAATACTCATAATGATGAATATGGATGTTATATTTTAAACACGGCTCAAATAACAAACTTGAGATTCTCTGGTTTTGATCAATCTTTGCACAACAACAGGCTGATCTAACACCAGACCGGCGTTTTGGAGATGGGTCAAAAGCAGAGAATGAATAAACAGATGATGATTTTTCCATCTCCGCAGCAGCTTCCAACGACCTGCTTTCACATCGGTTCATGTATTCCCTGTGCAGTCCAAATAAACATTTAAATGTTGATGGCTGCTTTAAATAAAAGCGTATTGTGGGGAGTGGACGTGTGCTCTTGTGCGCTTTGATGGAAACGTTCAGAGGCAGAAATAAAACGCAATGAATAACAAGGGAAAGATGAAACGCAATGGAAGAATAGACCTATGGTGATTGTGATACATTTCCATTTATATGTAGGGGCAGGCTATTTTTCAGAGCAAAGAACAGGCTTTTGATGTGAATCACTTTGCAAAGTCATCTTGGTGGTAAAAAGGAAATAGCAATTTTTTTTTTCTTTTCGCTGCGGTTTGAATCCCAACTTTCAAGGAGTACATAATAAAACACTTCCAAAGTCACGGCCATGCAGACTTCAAAAAGACGGCGTAATGTAATCTCTTTCAGGAGACAGAGATGTGAAATTGAAACGATTACTTCATCTTTGTGTCGTGAACAAGCGTGAGGGCCATTGTCCTGGACTGCTGCAGGGTTTGGGACAAATCAGTTTATTTCTTTGGGTTTTTTAACTTCAGTTTTTGCAGTTTCACAAATGCAGACGTCTTAAGTTATTCCAGAGTCATTTAAATTTGTCCGGTGTGTTTTGAATTGAGTCAGTCTCTCAAACGAGCTACAAGTTTAATCGGATATGATTCCAACAGGGTGAGTTTTAAAGAGGAAATATTGTTCAGCTGTAATCAAAAATATATCTGGGTAACTTTGGGTTTTTTGGTCTTATCTTTATCCTTAGAAAACTTCAGCTTGTCTTTTACCTCCCACTAGAAGAAACACTACAAATATTTACATCCATCTATTTTCTTTCACTTATCTGGGGAGGTGTCTGGGGTGGGGAAGTCTGAGAGTCCCTGCTTAGACGGGTCACGGGGGCAACAGTCTAAGCAGGGACTCCCAGACTTCCTTCACCCAAGGCACTTCCTCCAGCTCTTCCAGCGGGACCCCAAGGCCCAGGGAACCTACACCTATTTATTTCTCGATATAATTTACAGTGGTCCCTTGTTTATGGCGGAGATTATGTTCTAGAAATAACCCACATTGTTTTTTTACAATTATTCTATATATGTTTCTTGTCTGTAAAACCCCTCACCACACACTTTATACACTTTTTCTCACACAGACATTAACATTTTCTCACATTTTCTCCCGTTTAAACTCTCTCAAAGTTCAAACCTTCCTTTGTCGGTGCAGAACGTTTCATCGACATTGTGGGTTTTGTCAGGGAGAAAACTTGCAAACACACAGCACTTCAGAGTCACACTGATCCAACATTTATGTAAATTTGTCTGACACATTCTGTACTGTACAGGAGACACGGAGGAGACTGATGGACAATGGTCTACAGTCCCTCAGCCAATCAGGACGCAGAACACAATGGTCTACAGTCCCTCAGCCAATCAGGACGCAGAACACAATGGTCTACAGTCTTTTAGCCAATCAGGACGCAGAACACAATGGTCTACAGTCTTTTAGCCAATCAGGACGCAGAACACAATGGTCTACAGACTCTTAGCCAATCAGGACGCAGAAACACAATGGTCTACAGTCCCTCAGCCAATCAGGACGCAGAACACACTGGTCTATAGTCGTTTAGCCAATCAGGACGCAGAACACAATGGTCTACAGTCCCTCAGCCAATCAGGACACAGAACATGATGCACATAGTGAGGAACAACTGTAGATTTATTTTCCTTTTTTAAACTTAAACTTAAAAAAGAAACTTTTTAAAACTTGAAGTTCCGAGTAGAAACGTGTGCAGGGGTTGCAGCGAACGTCACGGAAGTTTGCTTAAATGTGAAATGGAAGTGAAGTGTCAGCGGAGAGACAAAGTGTACACAGAGAGAGAACACTTTCACTTTCTCTTTGTTTGACCCATCACCGCTGAGAGAAGTATAACAATGGTATATTTTGAATGTGAAGTTGAAGTTAATACCGCTGCTTCGTTCTCTGGTGTTTTAAGGTGACTTTATGGAAGTTCTGAAATGACTTTTTAATGAGTCGAAACTACGCTATGTACTCCAAATGTAAAATGAATACAAATAGCTACTTAGAGCCAATGGCATGAATTCAAAAGAACAAACCGCACGTTGGTTGGTCTTTTGGAAAGGCGCTGATACATTTTTCAACAAGGCGGTAATAGAATGTGAATGAGATCCTTTTGTTAACGTCGGCATTACGGTTAACACCTCATAGCCATTTGTTTTTATCTAATTCTACAGTAATTACAGCGTTTTGATGGAACGGCGAGTTTAGCCCAAGAGTCTAATTAAGAAGTTTTACCTGCATCTGCGCCTCGTTTCAAGGTCCTTATGTCGTTAGCTGCCGACCGTCTTTGAACTGCTAAACACCTCATATCTATTCTGTTGAATCTTTGCCATGCTAGCACAGATTAAACCACAAAAAATCACGTCTTTAATCTCACCGGGCAATTTCCTCGTGTCTCGTTGTACTCACTGTATCGTGTGAAGTTGTGCATATAAAAAATCACCTTAAATTCTCCTTATTCACACATGAAACACGGGGTTTTTGTCCGGGATACTCACGTTTTCTCTTGTAGACGTGATTCCTTTTTTGCCTTATGATGAGGGATGTGGCAGCGCCGTACGGCCAGATGAATGCATCAGATGATAACAGTCTCCCTTCACCAAAAGGCTCTTTTGTTGCAGTTAATCACAGAGCGAGCGTGTGCGTGACGGTGTGTGGCCGCTGAGAAACGATGATGCATTCGTTTTCCTCACATCCCAGTCCGAACGTACAGTCTGAAGTCGAGAATACAGCAGGAAGGATGTGCTAGCTTGTTTTAAAATGCATGTGGGTTGGTAAAGTTTCATTTTTGTTGTTTGCAAAAGACGGAATTAAATCTGTCAACTGGACAAATCGTTGTAGGAGTGAAGACGTTTCGCTGCTCGTCCAAGTCGCTTCTTCAGTTCTTTTGTTTGCGTTAAATCAGATTCTGCAAATAAATCTTATAATATCTCGATACAGTTATGATTCCAAGTCGTAAGTAAGTAGAGAAAAGAAAAACTAAGCCTTTTTGCAGTCTGTAAACATGCAACAGTTACAGAATAATCCTCCAAAAGCATCTGACCAGAGTCGACACTGCAGCATCTTTGTTAAACGGTGGAAGTGTAAAGTATTTTCTAGCAGTGCAGCGCTACATCTACATCAAACTGGTATCTTGATTTATTAAGGCTAAAGTAAATAATATGGAAGCCTGGAAACTCACAAAGACTCTGAGAAGGTTGTAAAACATTCAACTTAATCGACTTTGCCTAAACTTTCTTAATGTGTAACTCCATGCAAACCAGAAAACCTTTCACACACACACACACACATACATTGAGAGACACTATAAAAACTGTCCACATGCACATCTCAGGACTCTCTTCTGTCCTTTCCAGAGAGTCCGCTGGTCACAGAAACATGGAGAAAGTGTCAGTCACCTCCAGTGTCTCTAAAACCTTCAAATCAGGCTAGAAATCTAGAGGTAATAATGGACTCAGACTTCAGACATCAAATCAACAACATCTGCAGCTTTTTACATCTAAAAACATGTCAAAAATCAAAGGTAAACTGTCAAAACCAGACTCAGAGAGACTTATCCTGCATCTGTCTCCAGGAGGTTAGATACTGTAACGTCTCACTGGCCTCTCCAAACGAGACAGAACAGAACATCCAGATAGAACACTGCTGCTTGGTCCTGACTGGAACCAGGAAGAACTTCACACATGTGTCCTGTGTCAGGTGAAGTACTTCACACACGTGTCCTGTGTCTCTGGCTCCTGTGGCTCAGAGACGTTAGAGCCACATGAACATCTCACACTCTGAGGACTTCAGGGACCGGCCTCCTCCAGAGTCGGGACTAAACATTTTTAGTTTAAGCAGCTAAAACCTGGAGCAGATGTGAGCCAGAGCTCTGACAATGTTTAAAGGCTCAGAACAGTTGAGTTTATCTGTGCATGTGACTGAGTTTTATTCTGCTTCTTCTGTTTTAATGTTAATTTTATGATGATTATTTATGTTCTGATTCATGTGATGTTAATGTCTTTCTTCTTCTGTACAGCACTTTAAATTACCTCGTGTATGAAATGTTCTGTTCAAATAAACTTGCCATGTTTTATGTAATATTTACCATTGCATTTACATTAATTTAATACAAAATGGTCACCTGAGTCTGAGTATATCAAATCTAATCCACTGTTTTTTCAGTAAATCTAAGAAAAAACTGCTAATGCTACTAATATTGCACAAAACATTTGACAAATCAAGTCAAATCTTTCCATCTTTTACAGATAAACAGTCCCCAGCTTCAGCCCAGCGGCGTCAGGTTCCGCCGCTGTCGCCTCTTCAGCTTCAGGTCATATTCAGAGCTGCAAATTCACACACTGAACATTGTTATTTTGTCTGTGAATTATGTAAATTTAGAATAATGTTCATAAATCTGCAGGGATAAAATGCAAAGGTCAGCGTTTACCATTTTACAAACTCACAAAATCCAGCCCCGGCAGTGTTCCTCCCGCCGCATTTCCCAGTCTAAGCTCATCTTTACAGAAAACATATACTGCAAAATGGAGACCAAAGCTGATATCTGCACCTCTGCTTCTTCCTGGACTCCCCTGGACGTTGAATGTGAAAGACTCGCAGTCCTTCAGATCTGCAGACATCAGACCAGACGACATGGACGAGCCGGGCCCAGCAAAGCCCCTCGGACAGGAGGAGGTGATGAATTGAAGTGGCATTGATTTTGGCATGGCCGCTCACTGTCCTCTGTGTATTGTGCCATTGAAAAGCTCGTGCACATCCTGACACCTTTGATTCCCGCAGATCCTCTCTTGGCTCTAACGCTCGCTAACAATCTCATGTGTAGGCAGAAGTTGGCACAAAGTGAAGCGGATCACGTAGGGGACAAAGGGGAAGGACGGCGAGGAGGAGGCGGATGAACTGACCACGAGAAACTGATCGATGATCTGGAGAATCTTCTGAACTGATGCTGAAATATAATGTCATAAGTCTCGTTTGGTGCTTAAATTATAGAATTTTTTCAAGTTATGGTGATTTTGTCCACACTCACTTTGCATGTGCCGTATTTTCTGGACTATAAATCGTACTTTTTTTTCATAATTTGTCCAGGGTGCGACTTATACTCAGATATGACTTATATGTGAGGCAGAGTTGTTCAGAAGCGACACTGAGACTGAAAAATTCAGTGGATTTTGTGATTTGCAGTGAGATAAAAATAAAATGTCTGTTCTTGGTCTTGGATTTTGTAGAATAAATTTCCCCAAAAGTGCAACTTATAGTCCAGTGCGACTTATATATGTTTTTTTCTTCGTTATTATGCATTTTTGGCTGGTGCGACTTATACTCCAGCAACTTATAGTCCGGACAATACAGTACTATTTAATTTATTTTATTTTATTCTATTTTATTCTATTTTATTCTATTTTATTCTATTTTATTCTATTTTAATTTAATTTAATTTTATTTTTTATTTATTGTTTTATTTATTGTTTTGTTTATTTATTGTTTTATTGTATTTTATTTTATCCATTTTATCCATTTTATTTTATTTTATCTTATCTATTTAGCTGCTTAATTAAAAGTACAGACACTGGAGAAAAAAGCCTCAAAAAACTCAAGTTAAAGTAAAAGCATCACATGAAAAAACGACTTAACTTAAGGTACGTGTACTTAAAGAGTAGTATTTCGTGCAGATTTTGAGTCGTATAAAGCTTCAAATGTGGTGATTTTGATCAAGTTTGTGCTGAATTTTGATTTTTGTTTGCTCAAACTGTGACCGGCTATTCAGCAGGTATCTAAAAAACGTACCAATACTCTCAAACCGAGTGAAGTAAAAGTAAAACGAATCTAGTTTACAATGTACTTAAGCACAGTACTTTTACTCTGTTACGTCCCACCAGTGTTAATCTGTATTTCCTGTCTCGTTTGTCCTAAAAAACGAATACTACTTTACTTGGAACAACCTAAGTCCGCTTGATTACCCTCCCTGCTTCATTCATGCTCCTGGACCATCGCTCAATTTACCAACAACATGACTCCGGCTTTATGACCCGGCGAAAAGGCCGTCGATGCCGCTTTTCCATTGATTTCTCCCTTCTCTGCAATTGCCTCAAATCCCACAGGCCTTAATTCTTTTGTCCCACTGGAGCCATAGAAAAGTTTGGCCTATACAAAGTAAATGAGGTCAGCTGGGTCCAATCGGCCGAAAGTGCGTTTAGTCGTGCGGTTTTCTGAGGATCGACACAATATGAGTTTGTGGAATATCAAAAAAATGTAAATGCATCATGATTTATTGGAGTGTGACGTGTTTCTGTGCAGAGACGTGATGATCAGTGACGTGTGAGGATGTTGAGGATGTAATGGAGCCTAAAGGAAGACGTTTTTGTCTTATTTTATCTCCTAAAACGATATTTTCTGAGCTTTTAACCGTGTAATAGTAGTTGTTCGCCTAAAGAAATACACATCTGTAGCTCCGTGTTGCTTCTTTCAGTAGAATCCTGCATTTTCAGTTCATTCTTCTCTCCTCCGTGCTTTAAAACTTGCAATAATAATGTCTCACAACTATTTTCAGCTTTATTTAAATGAAACTTCTCTACATCATCTCTGGAGTTGGTTTTATCGTCTTCACTCTGCGCGTCGTCTTTATCTGAGCGACTTCCTGCAGCTCTAGACTCGAGGTCAGAGGTCAGCGGGGCCCAAACCCAGGCTCCAGACCCGAGGAGACAGAGCCTTTTCTCTGGCAGTGCCCAGACTATGGAACAGCGCCCCCTACCTGTCAGATCCTCTCACTTAACAGACTGAAAACCCACCTCTTCTCCCTGGTATTTAACACAAGTTACACAGGATCTGAATGTTTTATTGAACTTTGTCTGTGTCGTGTTGTATTTATATTTAAGTTATAAGTTTATTTGTACAGAACAAAATGATTCAAAGTGACAGAAGAAGAAAGATATTAACATCAAAACATAAATCACAAATAATCATCATAAAACTAACATTAAAACAGGAAAGTGCAGAATAAAAAACCTTTCAGTCAGATACAGATAAACAACCGTTTGAGCCTGGATTTAAACATCGTCAAAGACCAGGAAGAATGTTTTAACCAGGACCGGTTTAGTCCTGGTTTAGTCCTGGTTTAGTCCTGGTTTAGTCCTGGTTTAGTCCTGGTTTAGCCCTGGTTTAGTCCTGGTTCAGTCCTGGTTTAGCCCTGGTTTAGTCCTGGTTCAGTCCTGGTTCAGTCCTGGTTTAGTCCTGGTTTAGTCCTTGTTCAGTCCTGGTTTAGTCCTGGTTTAGTCCTGGTTTAGTCCTGGTTTAGTCCTGGTTTAGTCCTGGTTTAGTCCTTGTTCAGTCCTGGTTTAGCCCTGGTTTAGTCCTGGTTTAGTCCTGCTTTAGTCCTGGTTTAGTCTTGTTTCAGTCCCGGTTTAGTCCTGGTTTAGTCCTGGTTTAGTCCTGGTTTAGTCCTGGTTTAGTCCTTGTTCAGTCCTGGTTTAGTCCTGGTTTAGTCCTGCTTTAGTCCTGGTTTAGTCTTGTTTCAGTCCCGGTTTAGTCCTGGTTTAGTCCTGGTTTAGTCCTGCTTTAGTCCTGGTTTAGTCTTGTTTCAGTCCCGGTTTAGTCCTGGTTTAGTCCTGGTTTAGTCCTGGTTTATTCCTGGTTTAGTCCTTGTTCAGTCCTGGTTTAGTCCTGGTTTAGTCCTGGTTTAGTCCTTGTTCAGTCCTGGTTTAGTCCTGGTTTAGTCCTGGTTCAGTCCTGGTTCAGTCCTGGTTTAGTCCTGCTTTAGTCCTGGTTTAGTCCTGTTTTAGCCCTGTTTTAGTCCTGGTTTAGTCCTGGTTTAGTCCCGGTTTAGTCCTGGTTCAGTCCTGGTTTAGTCCTGTTTTAGCCCTGGTTTAGTCCTGGTTCAGTCCTGGTTTAGTCCTGGTTTAGTCCTGGTTTAGTCCTGGTTTAGTCCTGGTTCAGTCCTGGTTTAGCTCTGGTTTAGTCCTGGTTTAGTCCTGGTTTAGTCCTCAGAGTGTGCGATGGCTCATGTGTCTTTTAAACGTCAGAGATGTTGTTTTTTTTACTTTTTACGTGACACACTCGGGGCAGACGATGTTGTTTTTAAACGTGCTACATAAATAAATCTGAATTACTTTTATTTTACTCATGTTTCATACATTAAATCAAAGTGTAGAAGAAGAACTGGGGTCATTAGGGTCTAGATTATTTCCAAAATCCCCTTTTTGCTTTAAACATCTATGTAAATCAGCCTCATACAGATGTTTGTATTCTCCAGATGCACTGTGGGACATTATTTACTGAGCACCTTGGCTCTGATGCCTTTAAGTACTCCACAGGCATTAAAGGCCTCTTGATTTAGACTGCGGCCACCCATTCTAAAAATAAAAGCACTCAGGGTGGTGCATGAAGTCGTTTTGGATTAAAGTGTCTGCTAAATACCATTTACGATATTGTATTGCTCCCATTAATGCGATATGGAGCTCCCTCTCTCACTTCCCATTGACTTCATCCATTCCCACAAGGCCATCTGTCTGTCCATTGATGCCATTAGGTGTCAGCGGGGCTATAACTCGTTAGCACAATGACGTTTAGACACTCACCGGCTCGTTACGAAGGCCAAGGGTGAGATGGCGGCGGAGGGGACAGTCCACTCGCGCCGTGCTAACAGTTTACCTTCTGTATCTCTGTCCATTTACCTGTGGATCCGCTGTAGTAAAATGCAATTACTTATACTGCGGGAGCCAACTTTGAGATTTTTGCAGTACTAATCTTTTAACTTTTCCGACTATTTCATTAAAACATTCTCGAAATAGAAATGCGTTTTAAGAAGAATCAGCGTTTTGACAGCTCGGGCCAATTTTGTGTAATGGAAGATAGTTTTTTTTATTTCTTGCCCTTAACTTACTTTGTGCATTTTCTCGACACGATGAGGCAAAAATGGGTGAACCATAATTAAGGCGAAGTTAATGAGAAAGTGCAGTAGTCAGGTGTGAGCGAGCGGACGTGAAAACTGACAGAAGCTGAAGGAGGAGGCGAGGAGGAGGCGCAGGGGGAGACGGGTTTTCGCCGCAGTCAGCCGGGCAAGACCATCGATTCCAGCGAAATACGGAGCAGACACAATGTCAATCAATCGGCTGCTCTTCTCCCCCTTTGTGCCATTTCCCCTTTTTTGTACATCACTCACCTCCTCTTCCCTGGGCGGCGTTTAACTCACATCGATCACACGGTGTTAAATATCACATATCATATCCGCCGTCGTCTTTGCTCCGCTGGGATCGTCTCAACACTTTCACTTTATTTGGAGAGTATTTATGATTCTGTTTTGATGGACAGGCGCCCGGAGACGTGAGCGTTGATTTTAAGGCTCTGGGTGGGTTTCCTCGTGTAATCAATGCTCCTGACAAACTCAAGAGCTGGGTTTGTAAGGAATAGTGAAGCACGAGGAGATCTATAAAAACACAAACTGATCCCAGCGCTGCGAGTATAAGTACAAGGTCTTTTTTTACACGGGTGAGCCAAAATGTTTCGATCACTCACATAAAATCAATCCAGGGACTTTTATGTTTGATTTTGCTTCTACTGTAAGTATTTGTTAAGCATTTATAACAATTTGCATGTGTAAAAACAACATAACTACCGAAAATCACTGTAATGAACAAGACATAAGTTTAATTTCAATCATTTTCATCATGACTTTTGTGCATGAGGCTGTTGAGTTTATTTAAATCATCATATCCACGTTTTTTCCCATAAAATGACTGAAACTTTAATAGAAACGTTAATAGAGTTGAATATTTACTCAGTTGGTTTGTACAGTTTTGAAGTGTTATTCTTTAAAGGTTCTAGAGTTCGAATAATACAGCATGGCCCAAAAGTCACTGACAGCTGAAAAAAACTCATAACTCTTTTGTTTCTAAATATTTTTCTTTTAATTTTTCAGAGCATTTAGAACAACTCTTCCGACATTAATCTGAGCAAATCCAGCACCGAGGAACGAACCCTCATTGTACAGTGGTACTTTGAGTCACATGGGTCAAATTCACAAACCCAGCGGTGTTACCGTCGACATTTTAATACCAGAGATGCCCCAAGAGTAAATGCCATTAAAGGAATAATAAGTGTTTTTCACAGACAGGGGGCAGTATGTGATCTCCACAGACCTGACTCGTCCTGATTTCTTCTTAAAGAAAAAGGTGTTTGTGAATAAACCTCAGACAATAAACAACTTAAAACGTAATATCCAGGATCAAATAAGAGCCAAATTAGGTCATTTTACTTCCCCTAGTTTAAGTAGTGATAAGTTCAAGTGTAAGTGAACAATTATAACCGTCTATATTGCCAAAAATCTGGGAAGGTTCAGTTTATCTACTGCTAAAATTTGGTGAGTATAACTTAAGAATTAAAGGAGCTACTGAAGATTTAAAAGTGTCAGTGACTTTTGGGCCACGCTGTATAATGCTCTGTTCTTATATACAGTGATTTCATGTTAAGAGAAAAAACAGCTAAAAACAGTAAAAGATTTGCAGTGAATTGTAATCTACATAAGCCTTAAAAACAATATAAATACAGTTAAAAGTCAGTTAAAATGTGTATTTTATGTATCAATAATATTCTTGTCATTTCATTGAAGAGAAGATAAATCACATCGTCATTAATCCACGACTAAACCTGGGATCCTTTTTTTTAGTGATTGTAATGTCTTCACTCACCACTCGGGGGATTTCACATTGTTTCTCCTCATGGCGTTAAACTCCTGCACGAGAGAAACATATAAATCAGTAAATAAATCAAACTCTCGAGGTTGATTCTTCTATTTTCAGGTTTGCAACATTCTCCATTTACAGAAGTTCAACATTAGAAGAGTTTAACCTCCTCAAAAACAGACCTGGAGTCGTGTATCGTTTCATTCACACGTGTTTATTATTAGTCTGTAACATCTCCAAGCTTCAAAACGCTCTGTTCCACCTTGTGATGTCATCAAGTGGTGAACTCCTCCTCCTTTTTTCCTTTGGTTCAGTCGAGATTGTGCGATTCCTGAGCTGAAATGATCCAAATGATTCTAGAAATGAAGGTGTGTGGAGTTTGAAAACACAGTGGAGCACTTCCTGTATTACCACACGATGACATCACAAGGTGGAACAGCGTGTTTTCAGACACAACTCCAGGTCTGTTTGTGATGAGGAAACATAACACAGATCAGAAAATATTGTTGTATTGATAAATATATATATATAATATATAAACATATTGATAAATGTGTAACTACAATGTGGCCCAAAAGTCACTGACACTTTTAAATCTTCAGTACCTCCTATAATTCTTAAGTTAGACTCACCAAATTTTAGCAGTAGATAAACTGAACCTTCCCAGATTTTTTACAATATATACGGTTATAATTGTTCACTTACACTTGAACTTATCATGACTTAAACTAGGGGAAGTAAAAAAGACCTAATCTGGCTCTTATTTGATCCTTGATGTTACGTTTTAAGTCGTTTATTGTCTGAGGTTTATTCACAAACACCTTTTAATTAAGAAGAAATCGGGACTAGTCAGGTCTGTGGAGATCACATACTGCCCCCTGTCTGTGAAAAACACTTATTATTCCTTTAATGGCATTTACTCTTGGGGCATCTCTGGTATTAAAATGTGGACGGTAACACCGCTGGGTTTGTGAATTTGACCCATGTGACTCAAAGTACCACTGTACAATGAGGGTTCGTTCTTCAGTGCTGGATTTGCTCAGATTAATGTGGGAAGGGTCGTTCTAAATGCTCTGAAAAAATAAAGGAAAAATAGTTAGAAATAAAAGAGTTGTGAGTTTTTTTCAGCTGTCAGTGACTTTTGGGCCACCCTGTCTAATAACTACCATCACAGCTCACGATAAGGCTGTGCAGAGTGTCCGTAACCATGACGATATCACTATTTTGTGCATTTTGGGTTATTACGGTTCTTTATTTTCCCCGGTTTTGTTTCGTAACCAGCTCGTGTCGTGCTTTCTCTCTGCGCTCCACGCCTAATCACGCACTAGACACATCCACGGGCCCCGCTTCCACTTCAAAGGGCCACATTTCCTCCCTGTCTGTGAGAGACCTGTCAGCGGGAGACTGCAGCAGCGAGAGCCCGCGAACGCACAGGGGGAGCGGAGGGAAGCGCGGGGGGAGAGGGAAGGCAGGTCCTTGAGTGTGCGGCGGCGGCGGCGGCGGCTCGGTGTGTGCCACTTCACAAGCTGCGTTTTTTCTTAAGTGTGTGTTCTAAGTATCTATGTGTGGAAAGAGCCCGACTCAGCACTTCGCCAATTTTAGTGTTGATGGAGGTAAAAATGGGAACAAACGACAGTCAGGAGCATTTTGAGTTATAAGAAAAAGCTTTACCTTGCGATTTTTATTTGAACTTTTCTCCACAAACCCGCTAGGTCCTGTTCCTCCTCCCTGTCTCGTCTCTGTGAATTAAACCGGCATTCCGTGTCGCCATTGTTAGGCTAATAAGAAAAAGTTATCTTCAAAGGGTTGGAGCGGTGGGAGTTTGGCCACGGGCGATGTTGGTGAACACGTGTGGCGAGGGCGGGGGGTCCGGGGTCCGTCTAATGCGTGAAATTACACCTGCCGCCTCTCCCTTTCACGTTTGTATTGAGGCGCAAACACTCATTTCCATATCGAGGACGTAGCACATGTAAAAAACACATATTGTTCGCTCGTCCGGGGCTGTAGTTCTGCCGACGCCGAGCGAGGAGACGCTATATTCTTATTAACAGTTCCACTTCCTATTAAGAGTCACTCCGAGATAGCAAGTTAATTAACTCCATGCCCTGCTCTCCCCTGGCGATCGGCGCAGGTAGACTTTCATGTTGGAGATAGCGGCCGGGACGGTGAGCGGAAAACGAGGGAAGAAACGAGAGGAAGCTGAGGTGCAGAGAGAGAGAGAGACGGGAGAATCAGGAGTTAAATTAGACTTGGATGAGAAACCGCTGAGAGGGTTGTAAAGTGACAGGAACACGCCGCCTTCAATGTAACTTCTTTTTTGTTTCCTCAATTTTAATTTTTTTTTTTCCACATCTGCTCCGAGCGCAGCAGGAGATGAAACGAGCGGAGGAAGCGGGATAATGAAAGAAAGCAGCGCCGGGGTTTTGATCCAGCGTGTACTTAAATGGTCGAACAAGCGGATAGTTGTGTACCGGAACGTTTGGGGGTTAAGGGCCCCGCTGGAGAGCAAGGCAACAGAACAGTTTAATGAAGGCTTATGGCTGCCAGCGCTGACTCTAATTATAAACGTGTTGTAAGACGGTGGCGCCTCGGAGACGTCTCGAGGACCTGCTCCGAGCGAGACAGACGCAGAGGTCGACCTTTGACCTTTAACCCCCAAAGAGCCATTTGGACCCGGTTCTCCTGCTGTTTTATTTGGATATTTTTGTTCGAATTAAACCTTTAAGACGAAAATCTTTACTTTTCAGTCCAGTTTAAACATGTAATAAAGCAAAAAATACAGATCTCTGCTGTTAAATGTCACTAAAGTAAAAAATATCCACTTAAAAATGTACTATACTAAAGATATATGTACTATACTACTTGTACTTCTTTACATGAGTGCTCATTTTTGCAGATACAGACAAGTATTTGACAAACGATGGTTCCATATCGAGTTTACTGAGTTTTCCCCAAATTATTATCAAATTTACATGATTTTTACGCAGGTCCTGAGGTTTGGAGCTGGTTTAAATGGAAAAGAAAACACTGGGAGGGAGGATTTTTGACTCTAAAATGAAGATAACACTGTATATATTGTGTTTTTTACCTTTACACTTTGTATAAACTATAATTATAACTTAAATTATCTGTGTAGCAAACAAAAACCCCTGAAAAAATATATGAGTGCAACATAAAAACACAGAATAAATACAAATAAGGGCCTGTATAAAGTAAAAAAAAAAAATAAAAAAAAGATATTTATAAAGGTAAAATAAAATACTTAGAGGTAAATATATACAACATCAGAAGAACATGCAAACGTGACTTATTAAGGTGAAGGGGGTAAAAAGGGTCCAGAAAAAAAAAAAAAAAAAAGCACTTTTCTCACTAAACAATGATGTAAAAGTGTTTTTCATGTTTATGTCGGTGATGAAAAATCTGGATAAATTCTGTTTTTTTGGTGAGTACGGCTCCTGCAAGTGTGACGCTGATTATGACTCATAAAAAATAATAAAATACAAATTTATTTTAATGTTTCAAGATTATAATATTCTTCCAATTTAGAAATAAAATTAAAAAAAATGAAATACTTATAATTCATTTTCCCAAACCGCACGGAGCCACAGTGTAAAGATGAAAGAGCCACAAAGAGCCACAGTGTAAGGAGGAAAGAGCCACAAAGAGCCACAGTGTAAGGAGGAAAGAGCCACAAAGAGCCGTAGTTTAAGGACAAAAGAGCCACAAAGAGCCGCAGTATAAGGATGAAAGAGCCACAAAGAGCCGCAGTGAGAGCCACAAAGAGCCGCAGTGTAAAGAGGAAAGAGCCACAAAGAGCCGCAGTATAAGGATGAAAGAGCCACAAAGAGCCGCAGTGTAAAGAGGAAAGAGCCACAAAGAGCTGCAGTGAGAGCCACAAAGAGCCGCAGTGTAAAGAGGAAAGAGCCACAAAGAGCCGCAGTATAAGGAGGAAAGAGCCACAAAGAGCCGCAGTGTAAAGAGGAAAGAGCCACAAAGAGCCGCAGTGTAAAGAGGAAAGAGCCACAAAGAGCCGCAGTGAGAGCCACAAAGAGCCGCAGTATAAGGAGGAAAGAGCCACAAAGAGCCGCAGTGTAAAGAGGAAAGAGCCACAAAGAGCCGCAGTGTAAGGAGGAAAGAGCCACAAAGAGCCGCAGTGTAAGGAGGAAAGAGCCACAAAGAGCCGCAGTGTAAGGAGGAAAGAGCCACAAAGAGCCGCAGTGTAAGGATGGTGATTTCATCTCCTCTCCGCAGATCTGACCAGTAACCTTCCCTGTGGCGACCTCACCTGCCGTTTCCATGGAGACAGATGCATTAAATCATCCAATAAACGAGTCTGTGTCTGTTTCATTCTCAACGAGCCTGAATAAAAGAAGAAACTGCAAATATAAGAAAACGAAACGCTGAAAACCTGCGAGAAAAGAGCAAATTCTGATTTTATTTAAAGCAGAATTTCACACGAGCTGAAAAAAGAGGAAAGTTTTTTTTTCTGGACCGAGGGCGACTCCGTTTTCCAGAGAAAAGGCGACGTGTTAATCTCCTGGGCACAGATTTAATCCCTGGTGAAACGTGCTGCACCGGCTTAATCCTCCAGGAAGGACCAGCAGCGTCGTACTACAGCCCAGTGTCCAGAAAACACGAAATATATACAACGCAGTACTACTACTACTACTACTACTACTACTACTACTACACTACAGCTGGAGGAATCTCATTTTACCTCTACTTTTGATTTTATTATCTGTAAAATACTTCATTTCTCTCACTTTTCTCATTTATTGTTGGGTATTAAATGACACAAAAATTATGAATAATAATTACAACATGGAAAAAATGTGTTTTTTGGAGTATTTCTGTGGATTATCTTTAAAAAAAAATAAAAAATACTATCGTGGTTCAGTATTTTGAAGAGATGAACTAAACTAAATCATGTCTGAGTGAAGATTTACTCAGTTTTCTTGAAATAAAAGTAAGAACACCAAAGCAAAAAATATACTTAAGTAAAAGTATTAAAGTACCTGTTTAAAAATGCACTGAAAGAGTAAAAAGTAAAAGTATTTTGCGCAGATTTTGAGATCGAATAAATACTCAAACGAGGTGATTTTGATTCAGATTTGAGCTGGATTTGGTTCCACAGAAACATTTCAATCAGAGGTTTTCCTGCTGTTTTTATTTGTGTTTTTTTGTTCAATCAAACTAAAAACTTATAAAAATAAATCCCTCAGACTAAAGTAAAAAATACTTTTACTTTTCAGTCCAGTTTAAACATGTAAAAGAGCAGAAAGTTCAGATCTCTGCCGTCAAATGTCAGAAAAAGTTAAAAAAAAATCAACTTTAAACTGTACTAAAGTTAAGATATATGTACTACACTTTAGATATATGTAGTATACTTAAGATATATGTACTACACTTTAGATATATGTAGTATACTTAAGATATATGTACTACACTTAAGATATATGTAGTATACTTAAGATATATGTAGTATACTTAAGATATATGTACTGTACTTAAGATATATGTACTACACTTAACATATATGTACTATACTTAAGATATATGTACTATACTTAAGATATATGTACTATACTTAAGATATATGTACTACACTTAAGATATATGTACTGTACTTAAGATATATGTACTATACTTAAGATATATGTACTACACTTAAGATATATGTACTATACTTAAGATATATGTACTACACTTAAGATATATGTACTGTACTTAAGCGCAGTACTTTACTACTCTTCCTTCTTTACACTGTACTGCTGCTGAGTACTCATTTGTGTAGTATTTAGGACAAAAGCTGCAGATGGAGACAAGTATTTGACAAACAATGGTCCATATGGAGTTTACTGAGTTTTCTCTAAATTATAATCAGATTTAAATGATTTTTCCGCAGGTCCTGAGGTTTTTTAGCTGCTCTGGAGCCGCACAGACCTTTACTCTTCTGCTGTAGTATATGTTTTATCTATACGTGAGTCTTTGGGGAGCTGGATCGATGCTAACGGGGCACTTCAGTTTACGTGAGCGCTGCACCTCTGCGTCTTTATCATAAATACATTTATAACAATGATTATCTGTCCCAGACTTTGCACTCGACAGATTCAGATCCAACGTGGGGCTTATGAGGGATTCAAGTCCAGCTGGGAAAAAAAAAAAAACTTAAAACTTAACAAAAAGTGTTGTGTTATTGATCTTATTCAGCCACGCCCACTTCTGCCTCTAAATGCAAATAAGCCACGCCTTCTTTGTGGTCAGTTCTCTAAGTCAATCGAGAATTTGACCAAACATTTGCAGCTAAACTATGATAAATTTGGGACAACTGTAAATTTTGGACTATTGAGCTGAAGCAGCTGAATATGAGCCGCAGGTCACAAATATGTTGTAACGTGAGAAATTGACAAAGAAAGACGGTACATGGAGGGTTTTTTTTAGTTTAAATGTTCTTCTTTGATGCCAAACTTACATGCAGTGGCTCTATTTCCTTCTTTAATGGTCAAACCTTTGTGCAGTAGCTCTATTTCCTTCTTTAAAGTCAAACCTTCGTGCAGTGGCTCCATTTCCTTCTTTAAAGTCAAACTTTCGTGCAGTGGCTCTATTTCCTTCTGTAATGATCAAACATTTGTGCAGTGGCTCTATTTCCTTCTGTAATGATCAAACTTTCGTGCAGTGGCTCTATTTCCTTCTTTAATGATCAAACTTTTGTGCAGTGACTCTATTTCCTTCTCTGATGGACAGATCTGTTGCTTTTATCTTTAAAACTACATAATTTTCATTTCTTTGTGTTTTTTCCATGATGAGGGTGTTTGCATGTTGCGCAAAATCAGCTCAAAACCAAAACTCGTGTATTCTTCAGCGCATAATCTCTCCCCACGGCTACATTTACTGCTAGAGAGTGCCCCCTGGTGGCTGTAAAAATGTATAAATTAGCCATAAATGTACAGTAAAGTTTCTGTTCTGTGTTTATGTGACCAACAAGTCCAGGCTGCGGCGATTCTCTGGAGGCTTTAAAACGTCCGTCGTCCTGTGGAACATGATCGGCAGCTTCGTGCAAAATAATACAACCCGGCTGGCGATGGCGGCGCCCACGGAAACTTCCAGAATAAGGTGAATAGCATCCCCTAAATAATTCCTTTTGAGTCTTAAGAGATTACTCCCCGTGAGGTGCTCGTCTGAGGCAGTGACAGAAGGTGTTGTTTACTGTCCTACTTTGGGTTTTGGAGACAAAGGCTGTTCAGTCCCAAATCTGTTTATATTCTTTTACACTTCCTTTTATCTCCCGGGGGATTTTAACTAAGGAAGAACGTGAGGCAGACCACAGGATTACGATTAGGCAAATTAAGAAGTAGAATTTTGAGAAAGGACTACCAACAGACAGTAGGTTTTTATTGTTTTTACTCAGTTTGTGATTTTTTTAGCAGCTATTTTTGGTGTAATTAATCAGAGAACAGGTAAAATATGGTCACATTTTTATATATCGTTTTTCCATTAATACACTGCAGACACTGAGGGCGAGGGGCAACAACTCTCTCTTCTTGCATTAACGCTTTATAAAAATAACAAATTATGGTTAAAAAAAACTATTTATATATCAGAATGTACACAGTATCCACACATTTGATCTTAAAAACACAGTAGTTATTGAATTCATGATTAGGCGTCGTTACAACCGCCTTCAAAGAATCCATCTTGAAATTTCCATCGATTTATCCTCCTGCCCTGGACACATATTCAACACAAGGTTTAAGAGTAAAGAAATAAACCAGAGGAGCGCAAACTTTTTTTAATTTTTTTTTTTTTTTAATCGAGGGCCATTCACTTTAGGTCTTTATCACACCACAATCTGATGTTTGAGGATATAATGGAAGAAATAGTTTAATTTGCTGTTAAAAGTTCTGCTTATGATCAACTGGGCCGGTTCAGCAGGAGCCTGAGGGCCGATAAAAACTGGTCTGAGGGCCGCACTTGGCCCCCGGGCCTTGGTTTGGACACCTCTGTAATAAACCAGAAAAATCATGCTCTCAGTCTATTTTTTGTTTTGCTCCTTTTCTTTTAAATTTGACTTATTTGTATTATTATTTTATATTATTTAACTGTGGATGTGGTAGACTAATGAGAACCAGAAGGAAAAAACTCACCAGAGAACTAATAATTTTCAATGTTCTTTAAACTTTCGAGCGAGAAAACCGAACTCATGACCCCGTCTGAGACACTCGTTAGGTCTGTAAAAGTTAAAATCATGATGAAAAAGTTTAACGCAATGAAAATACTACTGTCACAAATACCGTATGACAGAAGAAGAGGAGCATGAACGTTTCTACCCTCCATCAGCACGATAATCTTCGCAGAATCTGTCTTTTTCAGCCTTTTCTTCTTCTCCATTGATACTTGAGTTTGAGTTTTTCTCGATTTCCATCTTGAAAACCTCCCGATTCCTCGTCGATTGCCACCTTGATTGATACCGATACCATCACTCCTCGATTTCTCCTTGACGTTGAAGCGTAAGACGAACAGGTGCTGCCATCGGGGAGAAGCTACAGGTCAGATCTGTGGAGCGAGATCCCCCAGAACTACAATAAACCCAGCAGTATATTATTATTTGTGTTTATTTACAGTATCCATGTCTGAGTTTGATCTCATCCGGCGTTCCTCAAACACGTCCTCTCTCACCATCGCTGCTGTCGCTCTTTGATCAAACCACGCTAAAAAAACGCTGCAAAAATAAATCAAATCTAAAAGACATTAATAAAATATGAGCTTGATAATGAATAAATAAACTTGGGACTGTTTTAATAAGAACGAGTCAGAGGAATCGGGCGAATAGCGAGCAGCACACGCCACGTTCGCCTCCGCATCGAGCGCTGATGAAAGAGCCGAGCGTGGGGGGTTCTCAGACAGGACGCACCTTTAGCATCTCTCCCTGTTTATCCAGTGCAGCCGCTCATTAGCTTTAAGCCTGCATTCTTATCAGGAGAGTGTTAGCTGCGTGGATAGTTCAAAGTCTGGAGTGACAGCTGAAAATTCTATACTGTACCTGTTCTGTCGAGGTGTAGAATCGCTCATTGTGATTTATAAATAAAACACTCTCAGATCCTACTACATCCTCATTTCGCTTATTAATTTTGCCATCTATCGCCACTCAGAAAGCGTATTTTTTAGAAAGGTTATTAAGAGCTTTTTCATGATGAAGGGTGAAGATGCAGGTGTTTTAATTTAAGCAATATCCAAAAAGAAAATCCACAAATGTTGAGTATTTTTATTGGTGATTAGTCCCTTGAACGGCCTATTTTACAATTATAGATGTTATATGTAGCAGACATATGTAGCTAACCTGCTAGCCGCCGTGTTCCAACTCTGACTCTGGTTTCAATGCACTTTCTATTGAACAGCCGTGTCCCCTCTTTCTGTAATTCGTTATTTTGGTCTTAAATGTTCATATTAACCCGAGCTACACAATTCTGGGTTTTTTATTTCACTATTGTGTCTGTAAATGAAGATATGAACGTTAATAACAGACAAATCAGGCGTCTTCTTTCCCCGAGGTCACTCCCATTAGCGTTAGCAACAGGTTTGATTGACGGCGCTCTGGATTGGCTCTTTGGTTGCTATGATACTCGTGGCCTGAATTTCAAATTAGCCACTAAAGCTGCTCTAGCCTCAACGAGCTTCATTTGGAGCCGAACGCTGTGGGTGACGTCACACTCACTTCTTTATACAGAGAAGATTACAACAAAAGTCGACATATTGCAGTACAGTTGTCCCTCATTATATCGCAGTTCATATTTTGCGCTTCCGCTGTTTTGCTGATTTTAGATTTTAGTTGTGTTTTGCATCCTGATTGGCTGAGGGACTGTAGACCATTGTGTTCTGCGTCCTGATTGGCTAAAGGACTGTAGACCATTGTGTTCTGCGTCCTGATTGGCTAAAGGACTGTAGACCATTGTGTTCTGCGTCCTGATTGGCTGAGGGACTGTAGACCATTGTGTTCTGCGTCCTGATTGGCTAAAGGACTGTAGACCATTGTGTTCTGCGTCCTGATTGGCTAAAGGACTGTAGACCATTGTGTTCTGCGTCCTGATTGGCTGAGGGACTGTAGACCATTGTGTTCTGTGTCCTGATTGGCTGAGGGACTGTAGACCATTGTGTTCTGCGTCCTGATTGGCTGAGGGACTGTAGACCATTGTCCATCAGTCTCCTCCGTGTCTCCTGTACAGTACAGAATGTGTCAGACAAATTTACATAAATGTTGGATCAGTGTGACTCTGAAGTGCTGTATGTTTGCAAGTTTTCTCCCCGACAAAACCCACAATGTCGATGAAACGTTCTGCACCGACAAAGGAAGGTTTGAACTTTGAGAGAGTTTAAACGAGAGAGAAATGTGAGAAAATGTTAATGCCTGTGTGAGAAAAGTGTACAAAGTGTGTGGTGAGGGGTTTTGCCTGAAATGTTCCACAGTATGTCTTGCATTTACTCAGTTTTAGTCGTTTTTATTGCTCAAAAATACCTTGAAAAACACTTATTCTTACTGTGAACGAGCTCGTCCTTCCACATTTCTGTCCTGTACCTTCACCAGCAGGAGATGGACTCATTTAATGCCGTACTGTGGATCACGCCGTGCAAAAGCAATGAGATCTCCATGGTGACGGATCGTGCACCCGAAATGTTAAGTACAGCTTTAACGACAATAATCTGAACCTGTCCTTCATTTGCATAAAATAACACGAGCCTGAGAGCTGAAGAAACATGATCGAAATTCTGCAAAAGTAAATCATCATTAATTCCCAACCAGATACACATTTCCTGTCACATATTACAGTAAATTTGCTGGTCCCCTTTGGAAAACAGCCTTATTACCATAGTAACAGTGCAGGTTGCTGATTGGCTGCGCTTGTTATCGTTTCTGTCAGGACAGGTGTGAGCGGTGCGTCGTTAAAGCAGCTCTTGATTGGCTCAAACTGCCGCGAGGCCAACAAATCCCTAATCAGCCTGTGAGCGTTCATGTGAGATAGAGCGAGGGAGTGAGGAGGAGGACAAGAGGCACAGGGGAAGCACGGGTCACGGAGGGATACGAGCGGAAAAGTGAAGGAGGAAATAATCAAAATGTAGAGGACGCGGTTGTATAAGCACAAATATATTTAAACACAGACTCGCAGAGGGACCTGTTTGTCTGTGGCGTGATTTAAGAAAATGGTCTAGTTACACCTTATGTTTCCTATTTATTCATACACATCGCTACTTTATTCTGTAGATGTTCTGTAGTATTCACAATCCATCATGGCCTCACAGAGCGAAACACCTCGTTTATAGAAGACCTTTTGTGCTCGTGTTTGCCGTACAGCTATAATCTGTGACATCTGTGCGTCGTTATGTTCTAATTTGCACATTTTAAATCGCAATATTCATCTGCAACGCTGGAATAAAAGAAGTGGCGGCGGTGCTCGACGGAGCTGGCGTCGCTGTAAATGTGGTCACAACAAAAGGTCCGATGGATAGCTGCAGATCACGCTACCGATAAGTGGATTTTAAAAAGAAAAAGGAGCCAAAGTGACTATGCAACACTGTCGAACCCTGAGCATCTCACTAATTAAGAAAATAAAATTGGAGAACGAAGGAAGTACGTCGCAGAAATGTGGCGTTTTGAAAATTCTAATTATTCTCTATGTTTCTTGTCTGTAAAACCCCTCACCACACACTTTATACACTTTTCTCACACATTAACATTTTCTCACATTTCTCTCTTGTTTAAACTCTCTCAAAGTTCAAACCTTTGTCGGTGCAGAACGTTTCATCGACATTGTGGGTTTTGTCGGGGAGAAAACTTGCAAACATACAGCACTTCAGAGTCACACTGATCCAACATTTATGTAAATTTGTCTGACACATTCTGTACTGTACAGGAGACACGGAGGAGACTGATGGACAATGGTCTACAGTCCCTCAGCCAATCAGGACGCAGAACACAATGGTCTACAGTCCCTCAGCCAATCAGGACGCAGAACACAATGGTCTACAGTCCCTCAGCCAATCAGGACGCGCAGAACACAATGGTCTACAGTCCCTCAGCCAATCAGGACGCAGAACACAATGGTCTACAGTCCCTCAGCCAATCAGGACGCAGAACACAATGGTCTACAGTCCCTCAGCCAATCAGGACGCAGAACACAATGGTCTACAGTCCCTCAGCCAATCAGGACGCAGAACACAATGGTCTACAGTCCCTCAGCCAATCAGGACGCAGAACACAATGGTCTACAGTCTCTTAGCCAATCAGGACGCAGAACACAATACATGTTCATTTGCTGGAAAAAAAACAAAAATCCATAATATCTGCACCAAAAAAATCCGAAAGGTGAACCGCGATACAGTGAGGGACAAGTGTAAGTGACTAAATATTGCTCAGATTACTCCAAATACAACTTCGGGTGGATAAATGCAGAGGAGAAACGACTATAACATGGTTTAAAGCTCTAAAAAGGTGATTTTGCCTGATAGTTTTGCTGTATTTTTTTTGCAGGAAGACCCACTACCTCCTTGTCTCCATTCAGACGTCAAACACTAAGCCATATTCGTTTATTAAAGCCGATTTACCAAACTGTCTCGCTTAAATCTTGACATTTAAAAACAGAGGAGCTCTGAGCGAGTTCAGTTTATGATCCGATCAAACTGCACCTCGAGAACAATTATGACCCATTAATTATGCAAATGTGGTTTTAAGAAGAAAAATAAACGCTGACCTTTTTACCAATTGTAAAAAGCGATGTTGTAATTCTGCTACGGTGGCTTTATTGGGTCAAAAGCATAATACATTTCACATGATGTTCCCATTGTTTTATGCTCTGGAAGTTTATCCCCGATCTCATTCAGCCAAGAATAATATCCCATCCAGCAGTTCTATTACCGCAGAACCGAGTCGTTTTTTCTCTTTTTTCATCTCTGTCTCCGAGCCTGTATCTTCAGACCTCCAGATGTGAATCCCGGTGCATTGTGGGAACATAAAAGGTGAGCTCTGTGCATGTGGCTCCCAGATAGTGAGGTATATATATGCATGTGTGTACTCGCATGGTCCCAAAATAGCAACAGAACAGTGGAATAGCAGTGTGTTATCTCGTTGTATATGGTCCTGGAGACGACTATAGGACGAACGCAGCGACTCGAAGGTTGAACCACGACGACGATTCGATGTCGAGTCCCTCCGGAAAACTCGACTCCATGTTCTGCTTAACATCGCCTGACAAATTTCCTTTTAGGTCTCCGTTTCTTCGACTTTTGACACCCTTTGTACAAATCTCTCTTAACGTCGTCTGTCATTTTTGTGTCAGATTTTTCTTCACCTTCTAAGACTCGGATGTCAAACAGGGTGAGCGTGTTGTCATTCAGAAAGTACCACAGGAAATAACGGGATTTTTAAAAAGAAACTGACAAAAGCTGGTTCTATGTGAAAGTTGATGAAGAACAAGCCGCCGTCACATTTTGAAATCACGGTTTGTGTTTTTAAAAGCCGCAGTTTGTACAATTTTCCTTTACTTTACGTTTATATTGTTTAGTAAAAGGATAGAATAATAAAAGTGAGTTTTTTTGGGGTTTTTTTTCCGTTTTGGTCGTGTTTATTGGGCTGAAACACTTAAATATCTCTTAAAAATGTTCCACAGTATGGTTTTTCTGGCTTTCTGTGTATTCATCAGTAAAAGTAGTAGAAGTACTGCACTAACTTTATGTATCTGTACTTTACTTAAGTACATTTTTACTTTTACTTCAGTACATTTGGGAGCAGTATCTGTACTTTCTAATCCACTACATTTTTGAACTGGACTGTGTTTTTTTTTTTTTTGTTTTTTTGTCCTTTACAAATTTTTATACAAATAAAAAGGAAAAAAAATGTAATACAAATAAAAAGGAACAG
The DNA here is from genome assembly GCA_019594935.1 of Periophthalmus modestus. Lineage (NCBI taxonomy): Eukaryota > Metazoa > Chordata > Actinopteri > Gobiiformes > Gobiidae > Periophthalmus > Periophthalmus modestus. The sequence goes on from JAIEZT010000619.1 coordinate 29,686, forward strand.
AATTCAGCATAAATATTTATCGAAATCACTACCAGCCTTATAAGACCTCAAACTACGAGCAAAATACTTTTACTTTTTCATTTTTAAGTAGTTTTAGTAAGTTTTTAACTGTTTATTGTCATGGTTTCCACAATAAAGAATAGATACATACAGATATTAAGAATAATACTAATGTAGAAACAAAAAAGGAAGGAGAAAGAACAAAAGAAGAGGAAAAAATATATATATATATACATAAATATACACATGTACACACACATATACATACAGATACATGCATCTACACATACTCCCAAATGCACATATACATAAAAAAATAAAATACATATTGTCATTGTGACCTTTATACCACTTATCAAACTCAAGGCCCGTGGGCCAAATGTGGCCCGCCACATCATTTTATGTGGCCCGTGACAAAGTAAATTAAAAGGTATGAAATATAATAATAATATCATTTTATCAGGAGATACAATTACACATCCTTTTTTCATATCTGTCCAAATCCATATGCAGTGTCTGTAACTTGAATAAGTAATAAATATAGAGACAAGATTAAGAAGTGGTTGCATTTATTTTACATTACATTTTGTTACATTTAGTGACATTTATCTTAGTTACATCTGGCCCTTTGAGAGCAGCCATTTTGTTGATGTGGCCCCTGTGAAAATGAGTTTGACGCCCCTGATTTATACCATCATTTTGACCATAAAATCACTACATTCAGAGGACGGATAAATAAAAGAGTTACAAGAGACACCACATTATTACACCATAATTTAACTGTCCACAATCCCCCGTCCTCCTCGCCCTGGCTCCTTGTCCACTTCAAAATTCATTTTAAAATGTTGATGTTTGTTTTTAATGCAGTCCATGGTCTTGCTCCTCCCACCTGTGTGAGATTTTGACCCCTCACCGCCCCTCAGAGCTCTACCATCTCCAGAAAGTTACATACTGTTTAAATAAATACTTTCAAGGCTTCAGAAACTCAGAGAATACTCAAATACATATTAAACTGTACAAAACAAAACATATAGATTCATTCTTGACGTGGAAACGACAGTATCACATGGCAGAACGCCTCAAACATTAAAACAGACCTATAAACGATTATTTTAATTATATAGCATTATAATGGGGTCAAGCGCTTCATGACATAAACCATGAGATACAACTCCGCCGTAATGTGCCAACCCTAAAAGCAAAGGCTTGTTAAAACCCACACAAACGCCACTAATGACTGGCTGCTACTGGATTATGCTTTTATGCTAATTAAACAATTGATTAAAGCGGAGATGGGTAATTTACTCTCCCCAGGGCTGTAAAAAAGACCAGACCTCTACACGACGAACTGCTCTTGTGTTAAGTGCTGCAGTCAGTAAATAAGTGATACGCTGGACTCGCTGCTCAGGGCGTAAGCGATGTCGTATATGTGCTCGTCGTTTGGGCCGTTCATGTTTCTATACGATCCATTTTATGAATAACAAACTGTTTTTTTTACTCATAAACTGTATATTTAAATGGACAGATTAACCTGCAGCCGCTGCATCGACTCGAATTAAAAACTGTCGCCTCTGCTGCTCTTTTTTGTCCTTTTCTGTCTTAAATGTTTGTATTAACCTGATTGATCCTGGGGTAAATTTTTAATTTTTTTTTAGTTATTTTAAGGTTTATTTGTTTTTTTCTTTACTTATTTTTTTTGTTATTTTTGCTTTATATTTTATTTTTTGTGTCCCCCCTCTCTGTCTTTGCTGCTGTCAGACTCATCATTTTGGTCTTATATGTTTGTATTAACCCTCTACATGATCCTGAGGTTTTTTTTTTTTTTTTTTTTTTTTAGGGTTTTTGTGTGTGTGTGTGTGTGTGTTATTTTGATCTTGTTGGTTTTTGTTTTTTTACTTTTTATGAGTTATTTTTTATTTAAGTTTATTTTTTATTTTTTGTTATTTTGAGTTTTTTTTATTTATTTATTTTATTTTGGGTTTATTTTTGGTTTTTTGTGTCCCCTCTCTCTCTCTGTAACTGCTGCTTCAGACTCGTCATTTTGATCTTGTTTGTATTAACCCTCTACATTATCCTGGGGTTCTTCTTTTTTCTTTTCTTTTTTTTCTTTTTTTTTTTTTTTAGTTATTTTGAGTTGGGTTTTTTTTTTTTTTTTTTTTTTTTTTTTTTTTAGTTATTTTGAGTTAATTTGTATTTTTTGTTATTTTTAGTTTTTTTATTTTTATTTTTTTGTTATTTTGAGTTTATTTTATTTTTTTGTTATTTTGAGTTAATTTTTTTTGTTGTTATTTTGAATTTATTTTTTATTTTTATTTTTTGTTATTTTGAGTTTATTTTTTTTTTTTTGTGTCCCCTCTCTCTGTCCCTGCTGCTGTCAGACTAATTTTGGTCTTAAATGTTCGTATTAACCCTCTACATGACCCTGGGGTTTTTATTTCACTGTTGTGTCTGTAAATCAACATATGAACATTAAAAAACTGTACAGGATTTGGGTTTTTTTGTGTTCTCTGTGCCTGGAGCTGGGTGGAGACTCTGGCTCCACTCCACCCACCTGCCTCTGATCGAGCTCCACCTGTGAGAATAAAAGGACTGAGGATCATCTTGTGAACTTCTGGTACTTCCACAAGTCGTCCTGCATGTTCCAGTTTATTCGTCAGTTTCTCCTCGTGTTTTTTGAAGGACGGGTCGACAGTGGTGATGTGACGTCCATGACTGAGCCGGCTCTTTTAAACGATTCCTTAATGTGAACTGTTGGAATCGAATCTCATTTTTAAAAAGAACCAAATCGTTTTTACGCTGAACCAACAGAAGAACAAGCACAGAGGTAGAGGAGGCAGCACGAAGGACAGATTTATGCACAAAAAACACATTTGGCATCATAATAAGTTATTTAAAAAATTCTTATTATTGAAGTGAAACATTTTATTTAGATTATGCATCATTTCAAAGGATAAACACACTCCCACTCTCAATTTGAGCCATTACTCATAATTTCTGTGTGTGATTAGTTTGTAGATAAAATGAGTCTCACATTGGCTTCTGTCAGAGAAATAAAAGAGCCAGTCTTTTGAACGGCTCTTTGAAATGAACAGATTCATAAAAGAGCTGAAAACCCATCACTGGTCAACAGTTTAAACACTGCCTCATGAAATGATGCACGGCTCAAAAAGCAGCTGAGATAATGTGAGGAAGAGTTTACCTGCCCAAACCCACCGCCACAGCTCCGACGACACACGAGGGTTTGAAACTGTTTCCTGTTTCCATGGACTGACCAATCAGAGGACACACGTCATGTTAAAATGAACATTTATGAGTAAAAAAAGGGAAGAAAAAAAAAAAAAAAAAACAACAACGTGTAGGACTGAGGTGGTTTTCACTCATGTGAGCGGCTCTGTGGCTCTGTGGCTCTGTGGCTCTGTGGCTCGACCCGGTGGCTCGACCCGGTGGCTCGACCCGGGTGGCTCGACCCCGTCTGCTCTACATTTAGTTCTGTTTTCTATATTTCTGGGAGGGTCTTGTTCACACAAATGTCGCATCATTTTCCCCAAACACAATGAGACACGTGAGACGCTGTCAGCTGATCAAAGGACTTATTTCACCTGTGCAGACAGACCCAGACTCACCTGCGCAGACAGACCAGACTCACCTGCGCAGGACAGACCCAGACTCACCTGCGCAGACAGACCCAGACTCACCTGCGCAGACAGACCCAGGCTCACCTGCGCAGACAGACACCCAGACTCACCTGCGCAGACAGACCCAGACTCACCTGCGCAGATAGACCCAGGTTCACTTACACAGACAGTGAACCAAAAATCTGAAGAAAAAGAAGTTATATATTTCGTTCTGAATAGTACAAGAATCGAGGTTATGACAGTTTGTCTCTTATTGTTTAGTTCCAGACCCTTCTGGATTTGAACAGAATGTATCAGGGACGAGCTGGTCAGAAACAGAAAATAACCAATTTATTAATCATCTTACTATTCAAATGACTCCAAAATATAGCATGAATGAGGCCAGTTTAACAGGTAAGAGTTTGGATTTTATGGCATGTTTAAAACATTAACCATGCTGATTACCCTGCTGTTCTGCATTTACGTAATCGTGCAGCCAGACTATGACTCATCCAGAACACACTATTTAGTAACTTTTTAATTCTTATTTTAATGTTTCCATGGATAGACTTTTGACAAATGTGTATTGACGACAGCGTTGCTCATCTATACTGTGATCTATGGGTGCAGCTGCGCACCAGCCCTCTTCCTGTTTACTCTCTCATTAAGTGTGCTTTCTCGACACGCATCCATCCATACATCTACCCTTCTTCCACCCTTTTCTTCACTTCTCCGCCCACCTAAGTGCCAATCATTAACTTGTCATTCCTCAGCAGTTAGCAGGCAACATCGCTCACTATCATGGCCTTAATGCGCAATTTTGATGTTTTATTCACCCTTTTTAAACTGCACTGAAAGCCTCAAACTTTTTACATTTTGTGCCTCTATAGTTGGCCTAAAGTTGCTTTATCCAAAACACCAGCAGAGGGCGCTAAGACTGCATCTGCTGCCACATCAAAAAGGAAAAAAAAAAAATGGAAAAGGATTAATTGGGAAGAGGCTAAAATAATTGTTGCAGAAATAGGGCCTTTGGACAGTTTATTTTATTTCATAACCTTGTGCACTTTTTCTTCTGTAGACTTTCCTCTCTACTTCTTCTCACTGTTTTTATGGCATTTCATTTCATCACAGACTCATACTCTAGGGCCTTCGGATCCTCCATCCATCTCTCGGTTTTATTATTTTTATTTATTTTACAACCGCATCGCTTAAAGTACCTTCTGACTCTATTCGTGTTTCACAAAGCTTGAGTGATTTAAAGCCCCATTCTGGCTGGGATAGTGGAAGTGGATGGCATGATGCATTGGAGGAATGTGTTTGAAATGGACTATCCCGGAACAGATTTATGCCCCCCTCTCGCCTTTTTCCCTCGGACGATCTCCCCTCCATCCCCACCTCTCAAGGGTTCAAGGTTCAATTCCATTTGCCTGTTTAGTAATAGAGCACCCAGGAGCTTAAAGGAGAGAAAAAAAAGTGTGGCGACAGTGCTTTGTGTTTAGACAGCTGCCAGAGAAAAGAGATTTACTTGTGGGTGTTGGGAGAAGCGTTCGATCCCCGTAGCGTAATATTTTATTGTGTCAGGGATACAAGAGGATTGGCCGCTGTGTAGTGTTCAAGGAAAATGAAAACGCCTGACACAAGAGTTCTGGAGAGAGCGTCGTAGAAAGGTGGAGATGGAAAAGCTCGGGGCTGTAACGGCATCCATCAATGAACTTATCGATGAATTGACGGAGTAAATCAGGCCCATACAGTAAGTCAAGGCTGAGGCTACATTAGTGAAGAGCGATGTCATCATTACGCCGGGCGATGCGGCGGCTTCGGCGGAGAGGCCTGTGTACGATCTCACAAAGGCCCTAGTGAGCCGCTCGATAACACGGGACGACTCAACGTGACTCTTTCTGCCGTGGACTCATCCGCTCAGGCTGAAGGATTTTCTGTCCAAGGCTGTGTTTGAGGTCGCATTAGCTAAACGCGGATAATTAGACGACAAACATGCACGTAAGCACAACTGTGGTGAACAATGTGGCAAATGGTCATCGTCACATGTTTGTATAACGCTTTTTTCCACCTTACGTCACCGATTCACACACACATTCATCCACCAGTTTACACAGACACTGGTGGATGAATGATGTTTATGACGAGAGCGGGATTTGAACCTTCAACCTTCAGATCAGTGAGAATTCGACCGACTCAGCTGCTGTTGCCCTGCTGTTTGGATTAATTTGATCAAAATACAAACCACACAATTTATCGTTTTTATCCTAAAGTCATAAGCATCGAGGAGTGAACTGAAGACACTGTAGCTTCATGATCAGCACATTCTCCACACATTACCTCTTTGACCTTGGGAAAACTGCACTTCCTTGACTGAATTTGACAAACTCGAGAGTCCATGTGTTATAAAATGAAACTTGAACTCTTGGAACTTTGGAAACTTTGTTAAATTGGACCTAGAATTGATGATTTGAGTTTGATCTTTTGTGTTTAAAGCTATATTCAAGTTTGTACTTCTAGAGCCTCCTTTCGTTTGTTTAGTTAGCTCAAGTTTTGTTTTATTAGTTTTTTTCTTCTTGTCGTGGGTTACATCCTCACTTGCCTTCATATTAAAACTAAACAAAGCTCCTAAAATATTGTTACTTCCTTTCTCCCCAGAGAACGGTCCATAACATCAGTTTTTATGGGTGAATCACAATGTGTAGAACCTGCTTTTTATCCATCCATCCATCCATCTTCTTCCGCTCATCCAGGGCATCAGTCCAAGCAGGAACTCCCAGACTTCCCTCACCCCAGACACGTCCTCCAGCTTCTTCGGTGGGACCCCAAAGCGTTCCCATGTCCAGGAGGCGTCCGGAACAGATTCCCGATCCACCTCAGCGGCTCTACTCCGAGCTCCTCACCCCATCTCTAAGGGAGCATCCAGCCATCCTGCAGAGGAAACTCATTTCGCCGACATTTTGTGCATTTTAGCATTCATGTTTTATTTTGTTTTTTTGCTAACTTGCTGAGTAACAAATTAAAATCAGAAATATTCCAGATTTTGATCAAAAACACAGGGTTTTAGCACAGTAGCTCAGTTGGTGGAGAGTTTTGTCTGGTTCGAATCTCACTCTTGACCTAAAAAAACATCATTGGTCGAGTGTCTTTTCTCCAGGTTGACAGTGTGATTCCAGCTTCCATACTGTTGTTTTTGTCATCGGGCAAGACACTTAACCCTCCAGTGTGTCCATACGCTGGTGTATGAACGTGTGTGCGAATGGCTGAGCGGGGTTTTTCTTGATGTAAAGTGCTTTGAATGCCTTGAAGGTGGAAAATCGCTATGTAAAAACACGACCCTTTACCATTTACTGCGATGGTTTGTACGAAGCGCCCCAGTTTACTGCTACACACGCCTGTTTACCCACATCCATTACCTTATATCGACCATATTTCCGTGATAATACACTACACAGTTTTCAGCAGTGAATACAAAGTGCGTAAGGTTATGGGTTTCTAGCAAAATATCACCAACGCCAAATGAGAGTTGAGTTTTCCTATTTATTCTAACCTGCTGCTGCTCTCCTCTTCTGTTAGCATCACTGTATATACCTTGTCTTGGATTACTTTTACTTTTACTTGAGTCCGTTCTTGTAGCTGCAGGTCAGGGACACTCCCAGACAAATGGCTCCGTTCTTGCTGTTTGGGTAATAAAAGTGTGGGCTACTTTAAGAAGCTCTCGTTGCTGCGTGTTGGCATTCATCATGAGCTATAACGGTGCAAATTCACTTGTGTACCGACATATTTACACAGACATACATAACCTGGATGTAAACTCACGTGTGGGGAGCAGCACTGAAGCAGCTCAGTGTGAACAAGTGTCTCCATGGACCAGCTCCAAAAGAACATCTCCCACATGTGAGAGCCACATGAACCATCTCACACTCTGAGGACTAAACCAGGACTGAAACCGGGACGAAACCGGGACTAAAGAAGGACTAAACTAGGACAAGACCAGGCTGAACCAGAACTAAACCGGGACGAAACCGGGACAAAACCGAGACGAAACCGGGACTAACCCAGGACTAAACTGGGATTAAATCGGGATGAAACCGGGACTAATCCAGGGCTAAACATGGACTAAAACTGGGAATAAACTGGGACTAAACCGGGACTAAACCAGGACTAAACCAGAACTAAACCGGAACTAAACCGGGACTAAAACGGGGCTAAACCGGGGCTAAACCAGGACTAAAAATGGACTAAACCGGCACTAAACCGTGCCAAAACCGGGGCTAAACCGGGGCTAAACCGGGGCTAAAACGGGACTAAACCGGGACTAAACCGGGGCTAAACCCGGACTACTAACCAGGGCTGAACCGGGACTAAACAGGGTCTAAACATGGACTAAACATGGGACTAAACCGGGACTAAATGGGACTGAACCAGAACTAAACCTGGACTAAACCAGGACTAAACAGGGTCTAAACCTGGACTAAACCTGGACCGAACCAGGACTGAACCAGGACTAAACCAGGACTAAACATGGACTGAACCAGGACCAAACATGGTTGAATCATCTTTTTGAGTTTTGTGTAGTTAAAACCTGGAGCCGTTATCCTGTAAAACACTTTGAAATACTACCACTTGTTCTATATAAATACACTCGTCCTTCCTTAAAAAGTACATGTGCATATTTACACAGACGTACAGAACCTGGATGTAAACTCGTGTGGGACCAGCAGCTCGAACGGACGCAGGAATAACAAACGCAGTATTTGAGTCTGCACCTGCACAGCGGCCCACACACGCAGCGGCCCACACACACAGCGGCTCACAACACACACCAGCCTGCATTCCCTCGCGCATTATTGATCATTGTATTGACAGCTGTAGTGTTTAATTAATAGGATTTGCTGAGGGTCCAGTGGCTAATGGACTGTGTGACATGTGGCACACACACTAAGTATATGTTTCCTGAGGGACTGCTTAAGACGCCACACTGGCCCGCTGATAATGTGCATTTTACTTTATGCATAAGCTCTGACTCATTCATCACATTACGGCTCGTTATAGCATTAGTTCCTTAATGTTTTACTCTTGGAGGCTGGAATCACAGACCGAGTGGAAGATACCGTAATTGAACCAGCTTTTACGCCGTCGTCGCAAGTGTAAATTCAGTGTTTATTAATTGATGTGTTCATATATTAGTTAGTCATTTCATAAGCGCTGATAAATATTCAGTGTTTTTGACTTGTGAGAGCTGCGTTGGGATCAATAGGTGGTTAATGGTGCTCCAAAGGCTGCACATGCGTTGCACACACCTGTAGCTACTCTTCAGGTACTGCTAAAATATCAAAAACTACAGGAAAAACTACGACAGTCTGAACGGCAAGACCGGGTGAGAGTTTAAACACATGTGCTTATAGAGTTGGGGTATGTGCAAAAACCAATGAACGTGCCACAAGAAAAAAGACGAGTACAGGGTCAAAATAGTTCACGTGTTTAAAAATAGCACCACACAGGTA
>JAIEZT010000619.1:38903-81658 GCA_019594935.1 Periophthalmus modestus
AAAATTCATTTACTAAAGTACTCCAAAAATGTGCACAATCAAACAACGATAATACAAAAATAAACTACAATAACTGAAAAGTTGCGGCAAGCGGGCGGACCCACAGGTTCCACTGATTCGGGTGGTGGCTCCAGGCTTTATCCCTCAGTTAATTAGCGGCGGACCAGGTGCGGCTCATCAGCTGGTGGTGGATGGTACGGCATATCGTCGGCTTTTATTTAGACAGGAACAATGCTCCGACGTTACATTGACCTTCAACAGGAAAATATTTACAGTTTGTGCCAGGTTCTAGGATAAATTACTAATCTCCACCTGTCGTCCCTGGACGGCTGATGTTCAGTAAGAATAACCAGTTTGTTGAGGTGAATGAAAGACTTGTAAACAATGATGGTACACACATCAAAATGCAACCACAACTCGCCTCTCAAGTACGACATTTCTAAAAGTATGCAGTTCACACACACACATATACACAACCAAACCCGTTTATTCACACACACAGTCAGTTTTCAGATCTACAAATCCTCTTTTTTTCATATACATTCAATGATCAGCGTGCAAACTTTTGAACTTGTTGCATGACTCATTGCTCCACATAGAAACTGACTCACGGATTTTGCGAAAAGAGGTCCTACATTTTTGAAGCTGGACTCTCCTCTAGAGGGCGCCCTAGTGACTCGAGTTGTCTTTTCGAGCTCAGTGAGACAAACCTTCTCAGGGGAGGACCGGCCCAAATAGAGAAAAGGACTGGTCCGTAACATCAAGCAACCACGCTATTTGATGAAATCACTGTATTCAACCTAAGAACACAAGTAAACTGAATCAGACACATCGATTTAGCTGCGGAAACATTTGCACTGTGCTTCTTAAACAGCCTTTGTGTCACTGTCAAAGGTCCTCAGAGCAGCGAAGCAGGAGGACTGGTCAGGCAGGGTCAACAGATCACGAGTTTGTGCAATTCGAGGGTGAGTAACAGCCTCTGAACAAAAGTGTCCCTCCTCTCTGTCCTGCAGCCTGGGTATCATCCAGAGACAGCCCGGTGAACTCAGGAGACCACAGAAAAAGCCTCATCCGCTCTGTTGTTTCAGTCGGTGATGAGACGGCTCGTTCCTTTTAAGTATTTCATCTTGAAGGTGTGTAAAAGCCCGTCACACATCTCAATCTCTTTGGACTTTTCCCAGCACAAAGATCAGCCTCGTACGCCAACACCCACCCCGTTTAAAGAGAACAACCCGACCTGGGCGAGCCATTCTGTGACCGTCAACATCGCCCGGACAGGTGTGGCTTTCATTTTGGTGGTACTTTTTTTCCAAATGCAAGACGTACATTTGTGAAGTCTGTGCTGAAATACCGTCGTGTGTATGGGCCAACTGCACTGGCTGTGAGCCCTGTATCATGTCCCTGTCTCCAAACACCGCTTCGTGCTGCGTTGTTGAGGAGCTGCAGAGATCTAATCTGCTTTCTTGACAAATATTTTAGTGAGACTGTTCCCATCAGAGCCAGGTGCACCACTGCCTCTCTGTATGCAACTCAGAGGCGCTCTCAGGAAGTCACCTTGATATAAGCACGGTCGCAAAACACACTTTCACTAAAGATGGAGGCAAAGAAGGAGAGAACTATTGCACATAATAACCAAAGAGGAGAAAAGACTAATATTTGTGCATCTCTATGAATGATTTATGTACCTGTGTGGTGCTATTTTTAAAAAACGTAACTAGTTTGACCCTGTACTCGTCTTCCGGTGTGCACTTCATTGGTTTGCACATCCCCCACACTAGCACGCAGGTTTTAAGAAAAACTCTCAACCCGGTCTGCCGTCAGACTGTAGTAGGTTTTCTGTAGTTTTTGATATTTTAGCAGTACCTGAAGAGTAGCTACAGGTGTGTGCAAAGCATGTGCAGCCTTTGGAGCACCACTTAACCACTATTGATCCCAACACAGCTCTCACAAAGTCAAAAAACTGAATATTTATCGGCGCTTATGAATGACTAACTAATATATGAACACATCAATTAATAAACACTGAATTTACACTTGCGACGGCGTAAAAGGCTGGTTCATTACGGTTATCTTCCACTCGGTCTGTGATCCAGCCTCAAGAGTAAAACATTAAAAGGAACTAATGCTATAACGAGCCGTAATGTGATGAATGAAGTCAGAGCTTATGCATAAAGTAAAATGGCACATTATCAGCGGGCCAGTGTGGAGTTAAGCAGTCCCTCAGGAAACATATACTTAGTGTGTGTGCACATGTCACACAGTCCATTAGCCACTGGCCCTCAGCAAATCCTATTACATTAACACACTACAGCTGTCAAATACAATGATCAATAATGCGAGGGAATGCAGGCTGGGTGTGTGTGTGAGCCGCTGCGTGTTTTGTGGGCCGCTGTGTGTGTGGGCCGCTGTGTGTGTGGGCCGCTGTGTGTTGTGGGCCGCTGTGCATGTGCAGACTCCAGTACTGCGTTTGTTATTTCCTGTGTCCTGTGTCCCACACGTGAGTTTACATCCAGGTTCTGTACGTCTGTGTAAATATGCACACGTACTTTAAAGGAAGGACAGTGTATTTATATAGAACAAGTGGTACAAGTGTTTTTACAGGAAAAACATGCTCCAGATTTTACCTACACAAAACTCAAAAGATGATTCATCATGTTTAGTCCTGGTTTAGTCCTGGGTTTAGTCCTGGTTTAGACCCTGTTTAGTCCCCGTTTAGTCCATGTTTAGTCCTAGTTTAGCCCTGGTTTAGTCCCCGGTTTCGTTCCCGCTTTAGTCCTGGGTTAGTCCCGGTTTTTGTCTCGGTTTTGTCCCGGATTCATCCTGGTTCAGTCCATGTTTAGTCCTGGTTTAGTCCAGGTTCAGCCCTGTTTTAGTCCTGGTTTAGCCTTGGTTCAGCCCTGGTTTAGTCCTGGTTTAGTCCTGGGTTCAGCCCTGGTTCAGCCCTGGTTTAGTCCCGGGTTTAGTCCCGATTTAGTCCAGTTTCGTCCCGGTTTAGCGCCGTTTCATCATCCCAATTTAGTCCCGGTTTAGTCCATGGTTAGTCCTGGTTTAGTCCTGATTTAGCCCTGGTTTAGTCCGGGTTTAGTCCCATGTTTAGTCCTGGTTAGTCCCGGTTTCGTCCCAGTTTAGTCCTGTTTAGTCCTGAGTTAGCCCTGGTTTAGTCCCGGTTTATTCCCGGTTTATTCCCGTTTCGTCCCAGTTTAGCCCTGGTTTCGTCCCGGTTTCGTCCCGATTTAGTCCTTCTTTAGTCCTGGTTTAGTCCTGGTTTAGTCCTGGTTTAGTCCCGGTTTCGTCCCGGTTCAGTCCTCAGAGTGTGAGATGGTTCATGTGGCTCTCACATGTGGGAGATGTTCTTTTGGAGCTGGTCCATGGAGACACTTGTTTCACACTGAGCTGCTTCAGTGCTGCTCCCACACGTGAGTTTACATCCAGGTTATGTATGTCTGTGTAAATATGTCGGTACCACAAGTGAATTTGCACCGTTATAGCTCATGATGAATGCCAACACGCAGCAACGAGAGCTTCTTAAAGTAGCCCACACACTTTTATACCCAAACAGCAAGAACGGAGCCATTTGTCTGGGAGTGTCCTGACCTGCAGCTACAAGAACGGACTCAAGTAAAAGTAAAAGTAATCCAAGCCAAGGTATATACAGTGATGCTAACAGAAGAGGAGAGCAGCAGCAGGTTAGAATAAATAGGAAAACTCAACTCTCATTTGGCGTTGGTGATATTTTGCTAGAAACCCATAACCTTACGCACTTTGTATTCACTGCTGAAAACTGTGTAGTGTATTATCGCGGAAATATGGTCGATATAAGGTAATGGATGTGGGTAAACAGGCGTGTAGCAGTAAACTCAGGGCGCTTCGTACAAACCATCACCGTAAATGGTAAAGGGTCGTGTTTTTTACATAGCGATTTTCCACCTTCAAGGCATTCAAAGCACTTTACATCAAGAAACCGCTCAGCCATTCGCACACACGTTCATACACCAGCGTATGGACACACTGGGAGAGAGGAGGGTTAAGTGTCTTGCCCGATGACAAAACAACAGTATGGAAGCTGGAATCACACTGCCAACCTGGAGAAACACTCGACCAATGATGTTTTTTAGGTCAAGAGTGAGATTCGAACCAGACAAACACTCCACCGACTGAGCTACTGTGCTAAAACTCTGTGTTTTTTGATCAAAATCTGAAATATTTCTGGATGCTGGATGCTCCCTTAGAGATGGGGGTGAGGAGCTCGGAGTAGAGCCGCTGAGGTTGATCGGGAATCTGTTCCGGACGCCTCCTGGACGCCTCCCTGGGGACGACCCATCGGCTGGCATGGGAACGCTTTGGGGTCCCACCGAAGAAGCTGGAGGACGTGTCTGGGGTGAGGGAAGTCTGGGAGTTCCTGCTTGGACTGATGCCCTGGATGAGCAGAAGAAGATGGATGGATGGATAAAATGCAGGTTCTACACATTGTGATTCACCCATAAAACTGATGTTACAACCGTCTCTCTGGGAGGAAAAGCAAGTAACAATATTTTAGGAGCTTTGGTTAGTTTTAATATGAAGGCAAGTGAGGATCTAACCAAGACAGAAGAAAAACTAATAAAACAAAACTTGAGCTAACTAAACAAACGAAAGGAGGCTCTAGGAGTACAAACTTGAATATAGTTTTAAACACAAAAAGATCAAACTCAAATCACCAATTCTAGGTCCATTTAACAAAGTTTCCAAAGTTTCAAGAGTTCAAGTTTCATTTTACAACACATGGACTCTCGAGTTTGTCAAATTCAGTCAAGGAAGTGCAGTTTTCCCAAGATCAAAGAGGTAATGTGTGGAGAATGTGCAGATCATGAAGCAACAGACGATAAATTGTGTTTTGATAAATTAATCCAAACAGCAGGGCACAGCAGCTGAGTCGGTCAAATTCTCACTGATCTGAAGATTGAAAGTTCAAATCCCGCTCTCGTCATAAACATCATTCATCACCAGTGTCTGTGTAAACTGGTTGATGAATATTGTTGTGAATCGGTGAGTGTTCCTTGACGTAAGGTTGAAAAAGCGTTATACAAACATGTGACGATGACCATTTGCCACATTGTTCACCACAGTTGTGCTTACGTGCATGTTTGTCGTCTAATTATCCGCGTTTAGCTAATGCGAACCTCAAACACACAGCCTTGGACAGAAAATCCTTCAGCCTGAGCGGAGGAGTCCACAGCAGAAAGAGTCACGTTGAGTCGTCCCGTGTTATCGAGCGGCTCACTAGGGCCTTTGTGAGATCGTACACAGGCCTCTTCGCCGCCGAAGCCGCCGCATCGCCGGGCGTAATGATGACATCGCTCTTCACTAATGTAGCCTCAGCCTTGACTTACTGTATGGGCCTGATTTACTCCGTCAATTCATCGATAAGTTCATTGATGGATGCCGTTACAGCCCCGAGCTTTTCCATCTCCACCTTTCTACGACGCTCTCTCCAGAACTCTTGTGTCAGGCGTTTTCATTTTCCTTGACACTACACAGCGGCCAATCCTCTTGTATCCCTGACACAATAAATATTACGCTACGGGGATCGAACGCTTCTCCCAACACCCACAAGTAAATCTCTTTTCCTCTGGCAGCTGTCTAAACACAAAGCACTGTCGCCACACACTTTTTTTTCTCCTTTAAGCTCCTGGGTGCTCTATTACTAAACAGGCAAAATGGAATTGAACCTTGAACCCTTGAGAGGTGGGATGGAGGGGAGATCGTCCGAGAAAAAAAGGCGAGAGGGGGGCATAAATCTGTTCCGGGATAGTCCATTTCAAACACATTCCTCCAATGCATCATGCCATCCACTTCCACTATCCCAGCCAGAATGGGGCTTTAAATCACTCAAGCTTTGTGAAACACGAATAGAGTCAGAAGGTACTTTAAGCGATGCGGTTGTAAATAAATAAAAATAATAAAACCGAGAGATGGATGGAGGATCCGAAGGCCCTAGAGTATGAGGTCTGTGATGAAATGAAATGCCATAAAAACAGTGAAAAGAAGTAGAGAGGAAAGTCTACAGAAGAAAAAGTGCACAAGTTATGAAATAAAATAAACTGTCCAAAGGCCCTATTTCTGAAACAATTATTTTAGCCTCTTCCAATTAATCCTTTTCCATTTTTTTCCTTTTTGATGTGGCAGCAGATGCAGTCTTAGCGCCCTCTGCTGGTGTTTGGATAGGCAACTTTAGGCCAACTATAGAGGCACAAAATGTAAAAAGTTTGAGGCATTCAGTGCAGTTTAAAAGGGTGAATAAAACATCAAAATTGCGCATTAACGGCCATGATAGTGAGCGATGTTGCCTGCTAACTGCTGAGGAATGACAAGTTAATGATTGGCACTTAGGTGGGCGGAGAAGTGAAGAAAAGGGGTGGAAGAAGGGTAGATGTATGGATGGATGCGTGTCGAGAAAGCACACTTAATGAGAGAGTAAACAGGAAGAGGGCTGGAGCGCAGCTGCACCCATAGATCACAGTATAGATGAGCAACGCTGTCGTCAATACACATTTGTCAAAAGTCTATCCATGGAAACATTAAAATAGAATTAAAAAGTTACTAAATAGTGTGTTCTGGATGACTCACAGTCTGGCTGCGCGATTACGTAAATGCAGAACAGCAGGGTTAATGTTTTAAACATGCCATAAAATCCAAAACTCTTACCTGTTAAACTGGCCTCATTTATGCTAATATTTTGGAGCCATTTGAATAGTAAGATGATTAATAAATTGGTTATTTTCTGTTTTCTGTTTCTGACCAGCTCGTCCCTGATACATTCTGTTCAAATCCAGAAGGGTCTGGAACTAAACAATAAGAGACAAACTGTCATAACCTCGATTCTTGGTACTATTCAGAACGAAATATATAACTTATTTTTCTTCAGATTTTTGGTTCACTGTCTGCGCAGGTGAGTCTGGGTCTGTCTGCGCAGGTGAGCTGGGTCTGTCTGCGCAGGTGAGCCTGGGTCTGTCTGCGCAGGTGAGTCTGGGTCTGTCTGCGCAGGTGAGTCTGGGTCTGTTCTGCGCAGGTGAGTCTGGGTCTGTCTGCGCAGGGTGAGTCTGGGTCTGTCTGCGCAGGTGAGTCTGGGTCTGTCTGCGCAGGTGAGTCTGGTCTGTCTGCGCAGGTGAGTCTGGGGTCTGTCTGCGCAGGTGAGTCTCTGCGTCTGTCTGCACAGGTGAACCTGGGTCTGTCTCTGCGCAGGTGAAATAAGTTCTTTGATCAGCTGACAGCGTCTCACGTGTCTCATTTGTGTTTGGGGAAAATGATGCGAGGTTTTGTGTGAACAAGACCCTCCCAGAAATATAGAAAACAGAACTAATGTAGAGCAGAGCAGGTCGAGCCACCGGGTCGAGCCACCGGGTCGAGCCACCGGGTCGAGCCACCGGGTCGAGCCACCGGGTCGAGCCACAGAGCCACAGAGCCACAGAGCCACAGAGCCGCTCACATGAGTGAAAACCACCTCAGTCCTACACGTTGTTGTTTTTTTTTTTGTTTTTTTCTTCCCTTTTTTACTCATAGAAAACCGCCATGTTCATTTTGACACGACCTGCTCCTCTGATTGGTCAGTCCATGGAAACAGGAAACAGTTTCAAACCCTCACGTGTCGTCGGAGCTGTGGGCGGTGGGTCTGGGCAGGTAAACTCTTCCTCACATTATCTCAGCTGCTTTTTGAGCCGTGCATCATTTCATGAGGCCGTGTTTAAACTGTTGACCAGTGATGGGTTTTCAGCTCTTTTATGAATCTGTTCATTTCAAAGAGCCGTTCAAAAGACTGGCTCTTTTTTTCTCTCGACAGAAGCCAATGTGAGACTCATTTTATCTACAAACTAATCACACACACAGAAATTATGAGTAATGGCTCAAATTGAGAGTGGGAGTGTGTTTATCCTTTGAAATGATGCATAATCTAAATAAATGTTTCACTTCAATAATAAGAATTTTTAAAATAACTTATTATGATGCCAAATGTTGTTTTTTTTGTGCATAAATCTGTCCTTCGTGCTGCTGCCTCCTCTGCCTCTGTGCTTGTTCTTCTGTTGGTTCAGAGTAAAAACGATTTGGTTCTTTTAAAAAAATGAGATTCGATTCCAACAGTTCACATTAAGGAATCGTTTAAAGAGCCGGCTCAGTCATGGACGTCACATCACCCACTGTCGACCCGTCCTTCAAAAAACACGAGGAGAAACTGACGAATAAACTGGAACATGCAGGACGACTTGTGGAAATACCAGAAGTTCACAAGATGATCCTCAGTCCTTTTATTCTCACAGGTGGAGCTCGATCAAGGCAGGTGGGTGGAGGTGGAGCCAGAGTCTCCACCCAGCTCCAGGCACAGACACCCACAAAAAAACCCAAATCCAGTTTTAATGTTCATATGTTGATGTTGATGTTAAAAAATAAATTCAAAATAACAAAAATAAAAATAAAAAACTCAAAATACAAAAAAATTTAAATTAAATAAACTAAAAATAACTGAAAATTAAAAAAAAACAAAAAAACAAAACTCAAAATAACTAAAAAAAAACAACAACAAAAAAAACAGGATAATGTAGAGGGTTAATACAAACAAGATCAAAATGACGAGTCTGACAGCAGCAGTTACAGAGAGAGGGGACACAAAAAACAAAAAATAAACCCAAATAAAAATAAATAAATAAATAAATAAAAAATAAACTCAAATAACAAAAATAAAACATAAAAAATAACTTAAAATAAATAAAAAATATCTCATAAAAAGTAAAAAAAAACAACAACAAAACAAATAAAAAAAAAAAAAAAAAAACAAGATCAAAATACACACACACACACACACACACACACACACAAAAACTCAAAAACAAAACAAAAAAAGAACCCCAGGATCATGTAGAGGGTTAATACAAACATATAAGACCAAAATGACGAGTCTGACACAGCAGCAGGTACAGAGAGAGGGGCCACAAAAAACAAAATATAAAGCAAAAATAACAAAAAATAAGTAGAGAAAAAAAAAAAAAACCCTTAAGATAACAAAAAAAAAAAAAAAAAATTACCCCAGGATCAATCAGGTTAATACAAACATTTAAGACAGAAAAGGACAAAAAAAAGCAGCAGAGGCGACAGTTTTTAATTCGAGTCGATGCAGCGGCTGCAGGTTAATCTGTCCATTTAAATATACAGTTTATGAGTAAAACAGTTTGTTATTCATAAAATGGATCGTTTAGAAACATGAACAGCCCAAACGACGAGCACATACGACATCGCTTACGCCCTGAGCAGCGAGTCCAGCGTATCACTTATTTACTGACTGCAGCACTTAACACAAGAGCAGTTCGTCGTGTAGAGGGTCTGGTCTTTTTTTACAGCCCTGGGGAGGAGTAAATTACCCATCTCCGCTTTAATCAATTGTTTAATTAGCATAAAAGCATAATCCAGTAGCAGCCAGTCATTAGTGGCGTTTGTGTGGGTTTTAACAAGCCTTTGCTTTTAGGGTTGGCACATTACGGCGGAGTTGTATCTCATGGTTTATGTCATGAAGCGCTTGACCCCATTATAATGCTATATAATTAAAATAATCGTTTATAGGTCTGTTTTAATGTTTGAGGCGTTCTGCCATGTGATACTGTCGTTTCCACGTCAAGAATGAATCTATATGTTTTGTTTTGTACAGTTTAATATGTATTTGAGTATTCTCTGAGTTTCTGAAGCCTTGAAAGTATTTATTTAAACAGTATGTAACTTTCTGGAGATGGTAGAGCTCTGAGGGGTCGGTGAAGGGTCAAAATCTCACACAGGTGGAGGAGCAAGACCATGGACTGCATAAAAACAAACATCAACATTTTTAAAATGAATTTTGAAGTGGACAAGGAGCCAGGGCGAGGAGGACGGGGGATTGTGGACAGTTAAATTATGGTGTAATAATGTGGTGTCTCTTGTAACTCTTTTATTTATCCGTCCTCTGAATGTAGTGATTTTATGGTCAAAATGATGGTATAAATCAGGGGCGTCAAACTCATTTTCACAGGGGCCACATCAACAAAATGGCTGCTCTCAAAGGGCCAGATGTAAGATAAATGTCACTAAATGTAACAAATGCAATGTAAAATAAATGCAACCACTTCTTAATCTTGTCTCTATATTATTACTTATTCAAGTTACAGACACTGCATATGGATTTTGGACAGATATGAAAAAAGGATGTGTAATTGTATCTCCTGATAAAAATGATATTATTATATATTTCATACCTTTTAATTTACTTTGTCACGGGCCACATAAATGATGTGGCGGGCCACATTTGGCCCACGGGCCTTGAGTTTGATAAGTGGTATAAAGGTCACAATGACAATATGTATTTATTTTTATGTATATGTGCATTTGGGAGTATGTGTAGATGCATGTATCTGTATGTATATGTGTGTGTACATGTGTATATTTATGTATATATATATATATTTTTTCCTCTCTTTTTTTTTTCTTTCTCCTTCCTTTTTTGTGTTTCTACATTTAGTATTATTCTTAATATCTGTATGTATCTATTCTTTATTGTGGAAACCATGACAATAAACAGTTAAAAAACTTACTAAAACTACTTAAAAATGAAAAAGTAAAAGTATTTTGCTCGTAGTTTGAGGTCTTATAAGGCTGGTAGTGATTTCGATAAATATTTATGCTGAATTCTGTTCCTTTTTATTTGTATTACATTTTTTTTTTCCTTTTTATTTGTATAAAAATTTGTAAAGGACAAAAAAAAAAAAAAAAAAAAAAACACAGTCCAGTTCAAAAATGTAGTGGATTAGAAAGTACAGATACTGCTCCCAAAATGTACTGAAGTAAAAGTAAAAATGTACTTAAGTAAAGTACAGATACATAAAGTTAGTGCAGTACTTTCTACTACTTTTACTGATGAAATACACAGAAAGCCAGGAAAAACCATACTGTGGAACATTTTTTAAGAGATATTTAAGTGTTTCAGCCCAATAAACACGACCAAAACGGAAAAAAACCCCCAAAAAAACTCACTTTTATTATTCTATCCTTTTACTAAACAATATAAACGTAAAGTAAAGGAAAATTGTACAAACTGCGGCTTTTAAAAACACAAACCGTGATTTCAAAATGTGACGGCGGCTTGTTCTTCATCAACTTTCACATAAAACCAGCTTTTGTCAGTTTCTTTTTAAAAATCCCGTTATTTCCTGTGGTACTTTCTGAATGACAACACGCTCTCCCTGTTTGACATCCGAGTCTTAGAAGGTGAAGAAAAATCTGACACAAAAATGACAGACGACGTTAAGAGAGATTTGTACAAAGGGTGTCAAAAGTCGGAGAAAACGGAGACCTAAAAGGAAATTTGTCAGGCGATGTTAAGCAGAACATGGAGTCGAGTTCTCCGGAGGGACTCGACATCGAATCGTCGTCGTGGTTCAACCTTCGAGTCGCTGCGTTCGTCCTATAGTCGTCTCCAGGACCATATACGACGAGATAACGCACTGCTATTCCACTGTTCTGTTGCTATTTTGGGACCATGCGAGTACACACATGCATATATATACCTCACTATCTGGGAGCCACATGCACAGAGCTCACCTTTTATGTTCCCACAATGCACTGGGATTCACATCTGGAGGTCTGAAGATACCGGCTCGGAGACAGAGATGAAAAAAGAGAAAAAACGACTCGGTTCTGCGGTAATAGAACTGCTGGATGGGATATTATTCTTGGCTGAATGAGATCGGGGATAAACTTCCAGAGCATAAAACAATGGGAACATCATGTGAAATGTATTATGCTTTTGACCCAATAAAGCCACCGTAGCAGAATTACAACATCGCTTTTTACAATTGGTAAAAAGGTCAGCGTTTATTTTTCTTCTTAAAACCACATTTGCATAATTAACGGGTCATAATTGTTCTGGAGGTGCAGTTTGATCGGATCATAAACTGAACTCGCTCAGAGCTCCTCTCTGTTTTTAAATGTCAAGATTTAAGCGAGACAGTTTGGTAAATCGGCTTTAATAAACGGATATGGCTTAGTGTTTGACGTCTGAATGGAGACAAGGAGGTAGTGGGTCTTCCTGCAAAAAAAATACAGCTTTAAAGCAAAACTATCACGCAAAATCACCTTTTTAGAGCTTTAAACCATGGTATAGTCGTTTCTCCTCTGGATTTAACCCACCCGAAGTTGTATTTGGAGTGATCTGAGCAATATTTAGTCACTTACAGTTGTCCCTCACTGTATCGCGGTTCACCTTTCGGATTTTTTTGGTGCAATTATGATGTTGTTTTTTTTCCAGCGTATGAACGTGGATTGTGTTCTGCTTCCTAATTGGATAAGGGACTGTAGACCATTGTGTTCTGCGTCCTGATTGGCTGAGGAACTGTAGACCATTGTGTTCTGCGTCCTGATTGGCTGAGGGACTGTAGACCATTGTGTTCTGCGTCCTGATTGGCTGAGGAACTGTAGACCATTGTGTCCTGCGTCCTGATTGGCTAAGAGACTGTAGACCATTGTGTTCTGCTTCCTGATTGGCTGAGGGACTGTAGACCATTGTGTTCTGCGTCCTGATTGGCTGAGGGACTGTAGACCATTGTGTTCTACGTCCTGATTGGCTGAGGGACTGTAGACCATTGTGTTCTGCGTCCTGATTGGCTGAGGGACTGTAGACCATTGTCCATCAGTCTCCTCCGTGTCTCCTGTACAGTACAGAATGTGTCAGACAAATTTACATAAATGTTGGATCAGTGTGACTCTGAAGTGCTGTATGTTTGCAAGTTTTCTCCCCGACAAAACCCACAATGTCGATGAAACGTTCTGCACCGACAAAGGAAGGTTTGAACTTTGAGAGAGTTTAAACGAGAGAGAAATGTGAGAAAATGTTAATGCCTGTGTGAGAAAAGTGTATAAAGTGTGTGGTGAGGGGTTTTACAGACAAGAAACATAGAGAATAATTAGAATTTTCAAGAATTTTCAAAACGCCACATTGCTGCGACGTACTTCCTTCGTTCTCCAGTTTTATTTTCTTAATTAGTGAGATGCTCAGAATTCGACACTGTTAGTCACTTTTTCTCCTTTTTCTTTTTAAAATCCACTTATCGGTAGCGTGATCTGCAGCTATCCATCGGACCTTTTGTTGTGACCACATTTACAGCGACGCCAGCTCCGTCGAGCGCCACCGCCGCTTCTTTTATTCCAGCGTTGCAGATGAATATTGCGATTTAAAATGTGCAAATTAGAACATAACGACGCACAGATGTCACAGATTATAGCTGTACGGCAAACACGAGCACAAAAGGTCTTCTATAAACGAGGTGTTTCGCTCTGTGAGGCCATGATGGATTGTGAATACTACAGAACATCTACAGAATAAAGTAGCGATGTGTATGAATAAATAGGAAACATAAGGTGTAACTAGACCATCTGCATTTTCTTAAATCACGCCACAGATAAACAGGTCCCTCTGCGAGCCGGAAACGCTCCTGTACAGTCTGTGTTTAAATATATTTGTGCTTATACAACCGCGTCCTCTCAAAGACTACATTTTGATTATTTCCTCCTTCACTTTTCCGCTCGTATCCCTCCGTGACCCGTGCTTCCCCTGTGCCTCTTGTCCTCCTCCTCACTCCCTCGCTCTATCTCACATGAACGCTCACAGGCTGATTAGGGATTTGTTGGCCTCGCGGCAGTTTGAGCCAATCAAGAGCTGCTTTAACGACGCACCGCTCACACCTGTCCTGACAGAAACGATAACAAGCGCAGCCAATCAGCAACCCGCACTGTTACTATGGTAATAAGGCTGTTTTCCAAAGGGGACCAGCGAATTTACTGTAATATGTGACAGGAAATGTGTATCTGGTTGGGAATTAATGATGATTTACTTTTGCAGAATTTCGATCATGTTTCTTCAGCTCTCAGGCTCGTGTTATTTTATGCAAATGAAGGACAGGTTCAGATTATTGTCGTTAAAGCTGTACTTAACATTTCGGGTGCACGATCCGTCACCATGGAGATCTCATTGCTTTGCACGGCGTGATCCACAGTACGGCATTAAATGAGTCCATCTCCTGCTGGTGAAGGTACAGGACAGAAATGTGGAAGGATGAGCCCGTTCACAGTAAGAATAAGTGTTTTTCAAGGTATTTTTGAGCAAAAAAAAACTACTAAAACTGAGTAAATACAAGACATACTGTGGAACATTTCAGGCAAAACCCCTCACCACACACTTTATACACTTTTCTCACACAGGCATTAACATTTTCTCACATTTCTCTCTCGTTTAAACTCTCTCAAAGTTCAAACCTTCTTTTGTCGGTGCAGAACGTTTCATCGACATTGTGGGTTTTGTCGGGGAGAAAACTTGCAAACATACAGCACTTCAGAGTCACACTGCGATCCAACATTTATGTAAATTTGTCTGACACATTCTGTACTGTACAGGAGACACGGAGGAGACTGATGGACAATGGTCTACAGTCCCTCAGCCAATCAGGACGCAGAACACAATGGTCTACAGTCCCTCAGCCAATCAGGACGCAGAACACAATGGTCTACAGTCCCTCAGCCAATCAGGACGCAGAACACAATGGTCTACAGTCTCTCAGCCAATCAGGACGCAGAACACAATGGTCTACAGTCCCTCAGCCAATCAGGACGCAGAACACAATGGTCTACAGTCCCTCAGCCAATCAGGACGCAGAACACAATGGTCTACAGTCCCTCAGCCAATCAGGACGCAGAACACAATGGTCTACAGGCCCTCAGCCAATCAGGACGCAGAACACAATGGTCTACAGGCCCTCAGCCAATCAGGACGCAGAACACAATGGTCTAAAATCAGCAAAACAGCGGAAGCGCAAAATATGAACTGCGATATAATGAGGGATAACTGTACTGCAATATGTCGACTTTTGTTGTAACCATCTCTGTATAAAGAAGTGAGTGTGACGTCACCCACAGCGTTCGGCTCTAAATGAAGCTCGTTGAGGCCAGAGCAGCTTTAGTGGCTAATTTGAAATTCAGGCGGCGAGTATCATAGCAACCAAAGAGCCAATCCAGAGCGCCGTCAATCAAACCTGTTGCTAACGCTAATGGGAGCGGCCTGATTTGTCTGTTATTAATGTTCATATCTTCATTTACAGACACAATAGTGAAATAAAAAAACATAATTGTGTAGCTCGGGTTAATATGAACATTTAAGACCAAAATAACGAATTACAGAGAGAGGGGACACGGCTGTTCAATAGAAAGTGAATTGAAACCAGAGTCAGAGTTGGAACACGGCGGCTAGCAGGTTAGCTACATATGTCTGCTACATATAACATCTATAATTGTAAAATAGGCTGTTCAAGGGACTAATCACCAATAAAAAATACTCAACATTTGTGGATTTTCTTTTTGGATATTGCTTAAATTAAAACACCTGCATCTTCACCCATCATCATGAAAAAGCTCTTAATAACCTTTTTAAAAAATCCGCTTTCTGAGTGGCGATAGATGGCAAAATTAATAAGCGAAATGAGGATGTAGTAGGACGTAGATCTGAGAGTGTTTTATTTATAAATCACAATGAGCGATTCTACACCTCGACAGAACAGGTACAGTATAGAATTTTCAGCTGTCACTCCAGACTTTGAACTATCACGCAGCAGCTAACACTCTCCTGATAAGAATGCAGGCTTTAAAGCTAATGAGCGGCTGCACTGGATAAACAGGGAGAGATGCTAAAGGTGCGTCCTGTCTGAGAACCCCCCACGCTCGGCTCTTTCATCAGCGCTCGATGCGGAGGCGAACGTGGCGTGTGCTGCTCGCTATTCGCCCGATTCCTCTGACTCGTTCTTATTAAAACAGTCCCAAGTTTATTTATTCATTATCAAGCTCATATTTTATTAATGCCTTTTAGATTTGATTTATTTTTGCAGCGTTTTTTTAGCGTGGTTTGATCAAAGAGCGACAGCAGCGATGGTGAGAGAGAACGTGTTTGAGGAAACGCCGGATGAGATCAAACTCAGACATGGATACTGTAAATAAACACAAATAATAATATACTGCTGGGTTTATTGTAGTTCTGGGGGATCTCGCTCCACAGATCTGACCTGTAGCTTCCCCCTGATGGCAACACCTGTTTGTCTTACGCTTCAACGTCAAGGAGAAATCGAGGAGTGATGGTATCGGTATCGATCAAGGTGGCAATCGACGAGGAATCGGGAGGTTTTCGAGATGGAAATCGAGCAAAACTCAAACTCAAGTATCAATGGAGAAGAAGAAAAGGCTGAAAAAGACAGATTCTGCGAAGATTATCTTGCTGATGGAGGGTAGAAACGTTCATGCTCTTTTTCTTCTGTCATATGGTATTTATGACAGTAGTATTTTCATTGCGTTAAACTTTTTCATCACGATTTTAACTTTTAGAGACCTAATGAGTGTCTCAGACGGGGTCATGAGTTCGGTTTTCTCGCCCGAAAGGTTAAAGAACATTGAAAATTATTAGTTCTCTGGTGAGTTTTTTTCTTCTGGTGCTCATTAGTCTACCACATCCACAGTTAAATAATATAAAATAATAATACAAATAAGTCAAATTTAAAAGAAAAGGAGCAAAACAAAAAATAGACTGAAAGCATGATTTTTCTGGTTTATTACAGAGGTGTCCAACAAATGCGGCCCTCAGACCAGTTTTTATCGGCCCTCAGGCTCCTGCTGAACCGGCCCAGTTGATCATAAGCAGAACTTTTAACAGCAAATTAAACTATTTCTTCCATTATATCCTCAAACATCAGATTGTGGTGTGATAAAGACGTAAAGTGAATGGCCCTCGATTAAAAAAAAATAATAAAAAGAAAGGTTTGGGCTCCTCTGGTTTATTTCTTTACTCTTAAACCTTGTGTTGAATATGTGTCCAGGGCAGGAGGATAAATCGATGGAAATTACAAGAATACTGTGTACATTCTGATATATAAATAGTTTTTTTTTTTTTTTTACCATAATTTGTTATTTTTATAAAGCGTTAATGCAAGAAGAGAGAGTTGTTGTGTCCTCGGGCAAGACACCCACCTCGCCCTCAGTGTCTGCAGTGTATTAATGGAAAAACGATATATAAAAATGTGACTGTGAACCATATTTTACCTGTTCTCTGATTAATTACACCAAAAATAGCTGCTAAAAAAAATCACAAACTGAGTAAAAACAATAAAAACCTACGGTCTGTTGGTAGTCCTTTCTCAAAATTCTACTTCTTAATTTGCCTAATCGTAATCCTGTGGTCTGCCTCACGTTCTTCCTTAGTTAAAATCCCCCGGGAGATAAAAGGAAGTGTAAAAGAATATAAACAGATTTGGGACTGAACAGCCTTTGTCTCCAAAACCCAAAGTAGGACAGTAAACAACACCTTCTGTCACTGCCTCAGACGAGCACCTCACGGGGAGTAATCTCTTAAGACTCAAAAGGAATTATTTAGGGGATGCTATTCACCTTATTCTGGAAGTTTCCGTGGGCGCCGCCATCGCCAGCCGGGTTGTATTATTTTGCACGAAGCTGCCGATCATGTTCCACAGGACGACGGACGTTTTAAAGCCTCCAGAGAATCGCCGCAGCCTGGACTTGTTGGTCACATAAACACAGAACAGAAACTTTACTGTAAATTTATGGCTAATTTATACATTTTTACAGCCACCAGGGGGCACTCTCTGGCAGTAAATGTAGCTGTGGGGAAAGATTATGCGCTGAAGAATACACGAGTTTTGGTTTTGAGCTGATTTTGCGCAACATGCAAACACCCTCATCATGGAAAAAACACAAAGAAATGAAAATTATGTAGTTTTTAAGATAAAAGCAACGGATCTGTCCATCAGAGAAGGAAATAGAGCTACTGCACAAAAGTTTGAGCATTAAAGAAGGAAATAGAGCCACTGCACAAATGTTTGATCATTAAAGAAGGAAATAGAGCCACTGCCACGAAAGTTTGATCATTAAAGAAGGAAATAGAGCTACTGCCACGAAAGTTTGATCATTAAAGAAGGAAATAGAGCCATTGCACAAAAGTTTGATCATTAAAAAAGGAAATAGAGCCACTACACGAAAGTTTGATCATTAAAGAAGGAAATAGAGCCACTGCCACGAAAGTTTGATCATTACAGAAGGAAATAGAGTCACTGCGCAAATGTTTGATCATTAAAGAAGGAAATAGAGCCACTGCACAAATGTTTGATCATTAAAGAAGGAAATAGAGCCACTGCACGAAAATTTGACCATTAAAGAAGGAAATAGAGACACCGCACAAAAGTTTGATCATTAAAGAAGGAAATAGAGACACCGCACAAAAGTTTGATCATTAAAGAAGGAAATAGAGCCACTGCATGTAAGTTTGGCATCAAAGAAGAACATTTAAACTAAAAAAACCCTCCATGTTCCGTCTTTCTATGTGAATTTCTCACGTCACAACATATTTGTGACCTGCGGCTCATATTCAGCTGCTTCAGCTCAATAGTCCAAAATTTACAGTTGTCCCAAATTTATCATAGTTTAGCTGCAAATTTTTGGTCAAATTCTCGATTGACTTAGAGAACTGACCACAAAGAAGGCGTGGCTTATTTGCATTTAGAGGCAGAAGTGGGCGTGGCTGAATAAGATCAATAACATAACACTTTTTCGTTAAGTTTTAATTTTTTTTTCCCAGCTGGACTTGAATCCCTCATAAACCCCACGTTGGATCTGAATCTGTCGAGTGCAAAGTCTGGGACAGATAATCATTGTTATAAATGTATTTATGATAAAGACGCAGAGGTGCAGCGCTCACGTAAACTGAAGTGCCCCGTTAGCATCGATCCAGCTCCCCAAAGACTCACGTATAGATACAACATATACTACAGCAGAAGAGTAAAGGTCTGTGCGGCTCCAGAGCAGCTAAAAAACCTCAGGACCTGCGGAAAAATCATTTAAATCTGATTAGAATTTGGAGAAAACTCAGTAAACTCCACATGGACCATTGTTCGTCAAATACTTGTCTGTATCTGCAGCTTTTGTCCGAAATACTACACAAATGAGTACTCAGCAGCAGTACAGTGTAAAGAAGGAAGAGTAGTAAAGTACTGCGATTAAGTACAGTACATATATCTTAAGTGTAGTACATATATCTTAAGTGTAGTACATATATCTTAAGTATAGTACAAATATCTTAAGTGTAGTACATATATCTTAAGTGTAGTACATATATCTTAAGTGTAGTACATATATCTTAAGTACAGTACATATATCTTAAGTGTAGTACATATATCTTAAGTGTAGTACATATATCTTAAGTGTAGTACATATATCTTAAGTACAGTACATATATCTTAAGTGTAGTACATATATCTTAAATGTAGTACATATATCTTAAGTGTAGTACATATATCTTAAGTGTAGTACATATATCTTAAATGTAGTACATATATCTTAAATGTAGTACATATATCTTAAGTGTAGTACATATATCTTAAGTACAGTACATATATCTTAAGTGTAGTACATATATCTTAAGTACAGTACATATATCTTAAGTGTAGTACATATATCTTAAGTACAGTACATATATCTTAAGTGTAGTACATATATCTTAAGTACAGTACATATATCTTAAGTACAGTACATATATCTTAAGTACAGTACATATATCTTAAGTGTAGTACATATATCTTAAGTGTAGTACATATATCTTAAGTACAGTACATATATCTTAAGTGTAGTACATATATCTTAAGTACAGTACATATATCTTAAGTGTAGTACATATATCTTAAGTACAGTACATATATCTTAAGTGTAGTACATATATCTTAAGTATAGTACATATACCTTAAGTACAGTACATATATCTTAAGTGTAGTATATATATCTTAAGTGTAGTACATATATCTTAAGTACAGTACATATATCTTAAGTGTAGTACATATATCTTAAGTGTAGTACATATATCTTAAGTATAGTACATATATCTTAAGTGTAGTACATATATCTTAAGTGTAGTACATATATCTTAAGTGTAGTACATATATCTTAAGTACAGTACATATATCTTAAGTGTAGTACATATATCTTAAATGTAGTACATATATCTTAAGTGTAGTACATATATCTTAAGTGTAGTACATATATCTTAAATGTAGTACATATATCTTAAATGTAGTACATATATCTTAAGTGTAGTACATATATCTTAAGTACAGTACATATATCTTAAGTGTAGTACATATATCTTAAGTACAGTACATATATCTTAAGTGTAGTACATATATCTTAAGTACAGTACATATATCTTAAGTGTAGTACATATATCTTAAGTACAGTACATATATCTTAAGTGTAGTACATATATCTTAAGTACAGTACATATATCTTAAGTGTAGTACATATATCTTAAGTGTAGTACATATATCTTAAGTACAGTACATATATCTTAAGTGTAGTACATATATCTTAAGTACAGTACATATATCTTAAGTGTAGTACATATATCTTAAGTATAGTACATATATCTTAAGTGTAGTATATATATCTTAAGTGTAGTACATATACCTTAAGTACAGTACATATATCTTAAGTGTAGTATATATATCTTAAATGTAGTACATATATCTTAAGTGTAGTACATATACCTTAAGTACAGTACATATATCTTAAGTGTAGTATATATATCTTAAGTGTAGTACATATATCTTAAGTGTAGTACATATATCTTAAGTACAGTAGTACATATATCTTAAGTGTAGTATATATAGTCAGTTAATCTTAAGTACAGTACATATATCTTAAGTGTAGTACATATATCTTAAGTACAGTACAGTACATATCTTAAGTGTAGTACATATATCTTAAGTGTAGTATATATATCTTAAGTGTAGTACATATATCTTAAGTACAGTACATATATCTTAAGTGTAGTACATATATCTTAAGTATAGTACATATATCTTAAGTACAGTACATATATCTTAAGTGTAGTACATATATCTTAAGTACAGTACATATATCTTAAGTGTAGTACATATATCTTAAGTGTAGTACATATATCTTAAGTACAGTACATATATCTTAAGTGTAGTACATATATCTTAAATGTAGTACATATATCTTAAGTGTAGTAGTAAGTACAGTACATATATCTTAAGTGTAGTACATATATCTTAAGTACAGTACATATATCTTAAGTGTAGTACATATATCTTAAGTACAGTACATATATCTTAAGTGTAGTACATATACCTTAAGTATAGTACATATACCTTAAGTACAGTACATATATCTTAAGTGTAGTACATATATCTTAAGTACAGTACATATATCTTAAGTATAGTACATATATCTTAAGTGTAGTACATATATCTTAAGTACAGTACATATATCTTAAGTGTAGTACATATATCTTAAATGTAGTACATATATCTTAAGTGTAGTACATATATCTTAAGTACAGTACATATATCTTAAGTGTAGTACATATATCTTAAGTACAGTACATATATCTTAAGTATAGTACATATACCTTAAGTACAGTACATATATCTTAAGTGTAGTATATATATCTTAAGTGTAGTACATATATCTTAAGTACAGTACATATATCTTAAGTGTAGTACATATATCTTAAGTACAGTACATATATCTTAAGTGTAGTACATATATCTTAAATGTAGTACATATATCTTAAGTGTAGTACATATATCTTAAGTACAGTACATATATCTTAAGTATAGTACATATACCTTAAGTACAGTATAATATCTTAAGTGTAGTACATATATCTTAAGTACAGTACATATATCTTAAGTGTAGTACATATATCTTAAATGTAGTACATATATCTTAAATGTAGTACATATATCTTAAGTGTAGTACATATATCTTAAGTACAGTACATATATCTTAAGTGTAGTACATATATCTTAAGTACAGTACATATATCTTAAGTGTAGTACATATATCTTAAGTACAGTACATATATCTTAAGTGTAGTACATATATATAAACTTTAGTACAGTTTAAAGTTGATTTTTTTTACTTTTTCTGACATTTGACAGCAGAGATCTGTACTTTCTGCTCTAGTACATGTTTAAACTGGACTGAAAAGTAAAAGTATTTTTTACTTTAGTCTGAGGGATTTATTTTTATAAGTTTTTAGTTTGATTGAACAAAAAAACACAAATAAAAACAGCAGGAAAACCTCTGATTGAAATGTTTCTGTGGAACCAAATCCAGCTCAAATCTGAATCAAAATCACCTCGTTTGAGTATTTATTCGATCTCAAAATCTGCGCAAAATACTTTTACTTTTTACTCTTTCAGTGCATTTTTAAACAGGTACTTTAATACTTTTATTTCAGTATTTTTTTTTGCTTTGGTATTGTTACTTTTACTTCAAGAAAACTGAGTAAATCTTCACTCAGACATGATTTAGTGTAGTTCATCTCTTCAAAATACTGAACCGAGATAGTATTTTTTAATTTGTTTTCACATAATCCACAGAAATACTCCAAAAAACACATTTTTTCCATGTTGTAATTATTATTCATAATTTTTGTGTCATTTAATACCCAACAATAAATGAGAAAAGTGAGAGAAATGAAGTATATTACAGATAATAAAATCAAAAGTAGAGGTAAAATGAGATTCCTCCAGCTGTAGTGTAGTAGTAGTACATGTAGTAGTAGTAGTAGTACTGCGTTGTATATATTTCGTGTTTTCTGGACACTGGGCTGTAGTACGATGCTGCTGGTTCTTCCTGGAGGATTAAGCCGGTGCAGCACGTTTCACCAGGGATTAAATCTGTGCCCAGGAGATTAACACGTCGCCTTTTCTCTGGAAAACGGAGTCGCCCTCGGTCCAGAAAAAAAAAAAAACTTTCCTCTTTTTTTCTTCGGCTCGTGTGAAATTCTGCTTTAAATAAAATCAGAATTTGCTCTTTTCTCGCAGGTTTTCAGTGTTTCCTTTTCTTATATTTGCAGTTTCTTCTTTTATTCAGGCTCGTTGAGAATCGTTTATTGGACGATGTAATGCCTCTGTCTCCATGGAAACAGCAGGTGAGGTCGCCACAGGGAAGGTTACTGGTCAGATCTGCGGAGAGGAGATGAAATCGCCATCCTTATACTGCGGCTCTTTGTGGCTCTTTCATCCTTACACTGCGGCTCTTTGTGGCTCTTTCCTCTTTATACTGCGGCTCTTTGTGGCTCTTTCCTCCTTACACTGCGGCTCTTTGTGGCTCTTTCCTCTTTACACTGTGGCTCTTTGTGGCTCTTTCCTCTTTACACTGCGGCTCTTTGTGGCTCTTACATCCTTACACTGCGGCTCTTTGTGGCTCTTTCCTCTTTACACTGCGGCTCTTTGTGGCTCTTTCCTCCTTATACTGCGGCTCTTTGTGGCTCTTTCCTCCTTATACTGCGGCTCTTTGTGGCTCTTTCATCCTTACACTGCGGCTCTTTGTGGCTCTTTCCTCCTTACACTGCGGCTCTTTGTGGCTCTTTCCTCTTTATACTGCGGCTCTTTGTGGCTCTTTCATCCTTACACTGCGGCTCTTTGTGGCTCTTTCCTCCTTACACTGCGGCTCTTTGTGGCTCTTTCCTCTTTACACTGTGGCTCTTTGTGGCTCTTTCCTCTTTACACTGCGGCTCTTTGTGGCTCTTTCCTCCTTATACTGCGGCTCTTTGTGGCTCTTTCCTCTTTACACTGCAGCTCTTTGTGGCTCTCACTGCAGCTCTTTGTGGCTCTTTCCTCTTTACACTGCGGCTCTTTGTGGCTCTTTCATCCTTATACTGCGGCTCTTTGTGGCTCTTTCCTCTTTACACTGCGGCTCTTTGTGGCTCTCACTGCGGCTCTTTGTGGCTCTTTCATCCTTATACTGCGGCTCTTTGTGGCTCTTTTGTCCTTAAACTACGGCTCTTTGTGGCTCTTTCCTCCTTACACTGCGGCTCTTTGTGGCTCTTTCCTCTTTACACTGCAGCTCTTTGTGGCTCTCACTGCAGCTCTTTGTGGCTCTTTCCTCTTTACACTGCGGCTCTTTGTGGCTCTTTCATCCTTATACTGCGGCTCTTTGTGGCTCTTTCCTCTTTACACTGCGGCTCTTGTGGCTCTCACTGCGGCTCTTTGTGGCTCTTTCATCCTTATACTGCGGCTCTTTGTGGCTCTTTTGTCCTTAAACTACGGCTCTTTGTGGCTCTTTCCTCCTTACACTGTGGCTCTTTGTGGCTCTTTCCTCCTTACACTGTGGCTCTTTGTGGCTCTTTCATCTTTACACCGTGGCTCCATGTGGTTTGGGAAAATGAATTATAAGTATTTCATTTTTTAAAATTTTATTTCTAAATTGGAAGATTATTATAATCTTGAAACATTAAAATAAATGTGTATTTTATTATTTTTTATGAGTCAAAATCAGCGTCACACTCGCAGGAGCCGTACTCGCCAAAAAACCTGAATTTATCCAGATTTTTTATGACCGACAAACATAAAAAATACTTTTACATCATTGTTTAAAAGTGTTTTTTTCCCCTTTTTTTCTGGACCCTTTTTAACCCCATCACCTTAATAAGTCACGTTTGCATGTTCTTCTGATGTTGTATATATTTACCTCTAAGTATTTTATTTTACCTTTATAAATATCTTTTTTTTTTTTTTTTTTTACTTTATGCAGGCCCTTCTTTGTATTTATTCTGTGTTTTTATGTTGCACTTATATATATTTTTCAGGGGTTTTTGTTTGCTACACAGATAATTTAAGTTATAATTATAGTTTATACAAAGTGTAAAGGTAAAAAACACAAAATATACAGCGTTATCTTCATAACGCTGTATATTTTTTACTTTAGTGACATTTAACAGCAGAGATCTGTATTTTCTGCTTTATTACATGTTTAAACTGGACTGAAAAGTAAAGATATTCGTCTTAAAGGTTTATTTTGAACAAAAATATCCAAATAAAACAGCAGGAGAACCGGGTCCGAATGGCTCTTTGGGGGTTAAAGGTCAAAGGTCGACCTCTGCGTCTGTCTCGCTCGGAGCAGGTCCTGGAGACGTCTCCGAGGCGCCACCGTCTTACAACACGTTTATAATTAGAGTCAGCGCTGGCAGCCATAAGCCTTCATTAAACTGTTCTGTTGCCTTGCTCTCCAGCGGGGCCCTTAACCCCCAAACGTTCCGGTACACAACTATCCGCTTGTTCGACCATTTAAGTACACGCTGGATCAAAACCCCGGCGCGCTGCTTTCATTATCCCGCTTCCTCCGCTCGTTTCATCTCCTGCTGCGCTCGGAGCAGATGTGGAAACCAAAAAAATTAAAATTGAGGAACAAAAAAGAAGTTACATTGAAGGCGGCGTGTTCCTGTCACTTTACAACCCTCTCAGCGGTTTCTCATCCAAGTCTAATTTAACTCCTGATTCTCCCGTCTCTCTCTCTCTCTGCACCTCAGCTTCCTCTCGTTTCTTCCCTCGTTTTCCGCTCACCGTCCCGGCCGCTATCTCCAACATGAAAGTCTACCTGCGCCGATCGCCAGGGGAGAGCAGGGCATGGAGTTAATTAACTTGCTATCTCGGAGTGACTCTTAATAGGAAGTGGAACTGTTAATAAGAATATAGCGTCTCCTCGCTCGGCGTCGGCAGAACTACAGCCCCGGACGAGCGAACAATATGTGTTTTTTACATGTGCTACGTCCTCGATATGGAAATGAGTGTTTGCGCCTCAATACAAACGCGAAAGGGAGAGGCGGCAGGTGTAATTTCACGCATTAGACGGACCCCGGACCCCCCCGCCCTCGCCACACGTGTTCACCAACATCGCCCCGCGGCCAAACTCCCACCGCTCTCAACCCCTTTGAAGATAACTTTTTCTTATTAGCCTAACAATGGCGACACGGAATGCCGGTTTAATTCACAGAGACGAGACAGGGAGGAGGAACAGGACCTAGCGGGTTTGTGGAGAAAAGTTCAAATAAAAATCGCAAGGTAAAGCTTTTTCTTATAACTCAAAATGCTCCTGACTGTCGTTTGTTCCCATTTTTACCTCCATCAACACTAAAATTGGCGAAGTGCTGAGTCGGGCTCTTTCCACACATAGATACTTAGAACACACACTTAAGAAAAAACGCAGCTTGTGAAGTGGCACACACCGAGCCGCCGCCGCCGCCGCCGCCGCACACTCAAGGACCTGCCTTCCCTCTCCCCCCGCGCTTCCCTCCGCTCCCCCTGTGCGTTCGCGGGCTCTCGCTGCTGCAGTCTCCCGCTGACAGGTCTCTCACAGACAGGGAGGAAATGTGGCCCTTTGAAGTGGAAGCGGGGCCCGTGGATGTGTCTAGTGCGTGATTAGGCGTGGAGCGCAGAGAGAGAGCACGACACGAGCTGGTTACGAAACA
Organism: Periophthalmus modestus; assembly: GCA_019594935.1. Classification (NCBI taxonomy): domain Eukaryota; kingdom Metazoa; phylum Chordata; class Actinopteri; order Gobiiformes; family Gobiidae; genus Periophthalmus; species Periophthalmus modestus. Next base: position 65,266 of record JAIEZT010000619.1, read on the forward strand.
AAACCGGGGAAAATAAAGAACCGTAATAACCCAAAATGCACAAAATAGTGATATCGTCATGGTTACGGACACTCTGCACAGCCTTATCGTGAGCTGTGATGGTAGTTATTAGACGGGGTGGCCCAAAAGTCACTGACAGCTGAAAAAAACTCATAACTCTTTTATTTCTAACTATTTTTATTTTATTTTTTCAGAGCATTTAGAACCACCCTTACGACATTAATCTGAGCAAATACAGCACCGAGGAACGAACCCTCATTGTACAGTGGTACTTTGAGTCACATGGGTCAAATTCACAAACCCAGCGGTGTTACCGTCCACATTTTAATACCAGAGATGCCCCAAGAGTAAATGCCATTAAAGGAATAATAAGTGTTTTTCACAGACAGGGGGCAGTATGTGATCTCCACAGACCTGACTAGTCCCGATTTCTTCTTAATTAAAAGGTGTTTGTGAATAAACCTCAGACAATAAACGACTTAAAACGTAACATCGAGGATCAAATAAGAGCCAGATTAGGTCTTTTTTACTTCCGCTAGTTTAAGTCATGATAAGTTCAAGTGTAAGTGAACAATTATAACCGTATATATTGTAAAAAATCTGGGAAGGTTCAGTTTATCTACTGCTAAAATTTGGTGAGTCTAACTTAAGAATTAAAGGAGCGACTGAAGATTTAAAAGTGTCAGTGACTTTTGGGCCACGCTGTAGTTACACATTTATCAATATGTTTATATATTATATATATATTTATCAATACAACAATATTTTCTGATCTGTGTTATGTTTCCTCATCACAAACAGACATGGAGTTGTGTCTGAAAACACGCTGTTCCACCTTGTGATGTCATCGTGTGGTAATACAGGAAGTGCTCCACTGTGTTTTCAAACTCCACACACCTTCATTTCTAGAATCATTTGGATCATTTCAGCTCAGGAATCGCACAATCTCTACTGAACCAAAGGAAAAAAGGAGGAGGAGTTCACCACTTGATGACATCACAAGGTGGAACAGAGCGTTTTGAAGCTTGGAGATGTTTCAGACTAATAATAAACATGTGTGAATGAAACGATACATGACTCCAGGTCTGTTTTTGAGGAGGTTAAACTCTTCTAATGTTGAACCTCTGTAAACGGAGAATGTTGCAAACCTGAAAATAGAAGAATCAACCTCGAGAGTTTGATTTATTTACTGATTTATCTGTTTCTCTCGTGCAGGAGTTTAACGCCATGAGGAGAAACAGCGTGAAATCCCCCAAGTGGTGAGTGAAGACATTACAATCACTAAAAAAAAGGATCCCAGGTTTAGTCGTGGATTAATGACGATGTGATTTATCTTCTCTTCAATGAAAGGACAAGAATATTATTGATACATAAAATACACATTTTAACTGACTTTTAACTGTATTTATATTGTTTTTAAGTCTTATGTAGATTACAATTCACTGCAAATCTTTTACTGTTTTTAAATAGTTCTTTTCTTTTATATAAATCACTGTATATAAGAACAGAGCATTGTACAGAGTGGCCCAAAAGTCACTGACACTTTTAAATCTTCAGTAGCTCCTATAATTCTTAAGTTATACTCACCAAATTTTAGCAGGAGATAAACTGAACCTTCCCAGATTTTTGGCAATATATACGGTTATAATTGTTCACTTACACTTGAACTTATCATGACTTAAACTAGCGGAAGTAAAATGACCTAATTTGACTCTTATTTGATCCTCGATGTTACGTTTGAGTCGTTTATTGTCTGAGGTTTATTCACAAACACCTTTTCTTTAAGAAGAAATCAGGACGAGTCAGGTCTGTGGAGATCACATACTGCCCCCTGTCTGTGAAAAACACTTATTATTCCTTTAATGAAATTTACTCTTGGGGCATGCATTAAAATGTCGACGGTAACACCGCTGGGTTTGTGAATTTGACCCATGTGACTCAAAGTACCACTGTACAATGAGGGTTCGTTCCTCGGTGCTGTATTTGCTCAGATTAATGTCGGAAGAGTCGTTCTAAATGCTCTGAAAAAATAAAGGAAAAATATTTAGAAACAAAAGAGTTATGAGTTTTTTTCAGCTGTCAGTGACTTTTGGGCCATGCTGTATTATTCTAACTGTAGGACCTTTAAAGAATAACACTTCAAAACTGTACAAACCAACTGAGTAAATGTTCAACTCTATTAACGTTTCTATTAAAGTTTCAGTCATATTATGGGGAAAAAAATGTGGATATGATGATTTAAATAAACTCGACAGCCTCATGCACAAAAGTCATGATGAAAAATGCTCTGTAGGATTGAAATTAAACAGTGATTTTCGGTAGTTATGTTGTTTTTACACATGCAAATTGTTATAAATGCTTAACAAATACTTACAGTAGAAGCAAAATCAAACATAAAAGTCCCTGGATTGATTTTATGTGAGTGATCGAAATATTTTGGCTCAAAAAAAGACCTTGTACTTATACTCGCGGCGCTGGGATCAGTTTGTGTTTTTATAGATCTCCTCGTGCTTCACTATTCGTTACATTCCCAGCTCTTGAGTTAGCGTTTTGTCAGGAGCATTGATTACACGAGGAAACCCACCCAGAGCCTTAAAATCAACGCTCACGTCTCCGGGCGCCTGTCCATCAAAACAGAATCATAAATACTCTGCAAATAAAGTGAAAGTGTTGAGACGATCCCAGCGGAGCAAAGACGACGGCGGATATGATATGTGATATTTAACACCGTGTGATCGATGGGAGTTAAACGCCGCCCAGGGAAGAGGAGGTGAGTGATGTACAAAAAAGGGGAAATGGCACAAAGGGGGAGAAGAGCAGCCGATTGATTGACATTGTGTCTGCTCCGTATTTCGCTGGAATCGATGGTCTTGCCCGACTGACTGCGGCGAAAACCCGTCTCCCCCTGCGCCTCCTCCTCGCCTCCTCCTTCAGCTTCTGTCAGTTTTCACGTCCGCTCGCTCACACCTGACTACTGCACTTTCTCATTAACTTCGCCTTAATTATGGTTCACCCATTTTTGCCTCATCGTGTCGAGAAAATGCACAAAGTAAGTTAAGGGCAAGAAATAAAAAAAAACTATCTTCCATTACACAAAATTGGCCCGAGCTGTCAAAACGCTGATTCTTCTTAAAACGCATTTCTATTTCGAGAATGTTTTAATGAAATAGTCGGAAAAGTTAAAAGATTAGTACTGCAAAAATCTCAAAGTTGGCTCCCGCAGTATAAGTAATTGCATTTTACTACAGCGGATCCACAGGTAAATGGACAGAGATACAGAAGGTAAACTGTTAGCACGGCGCGAGTGGACTGTCCCCTCCGCCGCCATCTCACCCTTGGCCTTCGTAACGAGCCGGTGAGTGTCTAAACGTCATTGTGCTAACGAGTTATAGCCCCGCTGACACCTAATGGCATCAATGGACAGACAGATGGCCTTGTGGGAATGGATGAAGTCAATGGGAAGTGAGAGAGGGAGCTCCATATCGCATTAATGGGAGCAATACAATATCGTAAATGGTATTTAGCAGACACTTTAATCCAAAACGACTTCATGCACCACCCTGAGTGCTTTTATTTTTAGAATGGGTGGCCGCAGTCTAAATCAAGAGGCCTTTAATGCCTGTGGAGTACTTAAAGGTATCAGTGCCAAGGTGCTCAGTAAATAATGTCCCGCAGTGTATCTGGAGAATACAAACATCTGCATGAGGCTGATTTACATAGATGTTTAGAGCAAAAAGGGGATTTTGGAAATAATCTAGACGCTAACGACCCCAGTTCTTCTTCTACACTTTGATTTAATGTATGAAACATGAGTAAAATAAAAGTAATTCAGATTTATTTATGTAGCACGTTTAAAAACAACATCATCTGACCTGAGAGCGGCACATAAAAAGTGAAAAAAACAACATCGCCGACGTTTTAGAGATACATGAGAAATCGCACACTCTGAGGACTAAACCAGGACTAAACCGGGACTAAACCAGGACTAAAACAGGACTAAACCAGGACTAAAACAGGACTAAACCAGGACTAAACCAGGACTGAACCAGGACTAAACCAGGACTGAACCAGGACTAAACCAGGACTAAACCAGGAATAAAACAGGACTAAACCAGGACTGAACCAGGACTGAACCAGGACTGAACCAGGACTAAACCAGGACTGAACCAGGACTGAACCAGGACTGAACCAGGACTAAACCAGGACTGAACCAGGACTAAACCAGGACTAAACCAGGACTAAACCAGGGCTAAACCAGGGCTAAACCAGGACTAAACCAGGACTAAACCAGGACTAAACCAGGACTAAACCAGGGCTAAATCAGGACTAAACCAGGACTAAACCAGGACTAAACCAGGGCTAAACCAGGACTAAACCAGGGCTAAATCAGGACTAAACCAGGACTAAACCAGGGCTAAACCAGGGCTAAACCAGGACTAAACCAGGACTAAACCAGGACTAAACCAGGACTAAACCAGGGCTAAATCAGGACTAAACCAGGACTAAACCAGGACTAAAACAGGACTGAACAAGGACTAAACCAGGACTGAACCAGGACTAAAACAGGACTAAACCAGGACTAAACCAGGACTAAAACAGGACTAAACCAGGACTAAACCAAGACTGAACCAGGACTAAAACAGGGCTAAACCAGGACTAAATCAGGACTTAACCAGGACTGAACCAGGAAGGACTAAAACAGGACTAAACTAGGACTAAACCAGGACTAAACATTCTTCCTCGTCTCTGACGATGTTTAAATCCAGGCTCAAACTGTTCTGTTTATCTGTATCTGACTGAAAAGGTTTTATTTTGCACTTTCCAGTTTTAATGTTACTTTTATGATGATTATTTGTGATTTATGTTTTGATGTTAATATCTTTCTTCTTCTGTCACTTTGAATCACTTTGTTCTGTACAAATAAACGTATAACTTAAATATAAATATAACACGACACAGACAAAGTTCAATAAAACATTCAGATCCTGTGTAACTTGTATTAAAAACCAGGGAGAAGAGGTGGGTTTTCAGTCTTTTAAGTGAGAGGATCTGACAGGTAGGGGGCGCTGTTCCATAGTCTGAGCGCTGCCACAGAAAAGGCTCTGTCTCCTCGGGTCTGGAGCCTGGGTTTGGGCCCCGCTGACCTCTGACCTCGAGTCTAGAGCTGCAGGAAGTCGCTCAGATAAAGACGACGCACAGAGTGAAGACGATAAAACCAACTCCAGAGATGATGTAGAGAAGTTTCATTTAAATAAAGCTGAAAACAATAGTTGTGAGACATTATTATTGCGAATTTTAAAGCACGGAGGAGAGAAGAATGAACTGAAAATGCAGGATTCTACTGAAAGAAGCAACACGGAGCTACAGGTGTGTATTTCTTTAGGCGAACAACTACTATTACACGGTTAAAAGCTCAGAAAATATCGTTTTAGGAGATAAAATAAGACAAAACCGTCTTCCTTTAGGCTCCATTACATCCTCAACATCCTCATACGTCACTGATCATCACGTCTCTGCACAGAAACACGTCACACTCCAATGAATCATGATGCATTTACATTTTTTTGATATTCCACAAACTCATATTGTGTCGATCCTCAGAAAACCGCACGACTAAACGCACTTTCGGCCGATTGGACCCAGCTGACCTCATTTACTTTGTATAGGCCAAACTTTTCTATGGCTCCAGTGGGACAAAAGAATTAAGGCCTGTGGGATTTGAGGCAATTGCAGAGAAGGGAGAAATCAATGGAAAAGCGGCATCGACGGCCTTTTCGCCGGGTCATAAAGCCGGAGTCATGTTGTTGGTAAATTGAGCGATGGTCCAGGAGCATGAATGAAGCAGGGAGGGTAATCAAGCGGACTTAGGTTGTTCCAAGTAAAGTAGTATTCGTTTTTTAGGACAAACGAGACAGGAAATACAGATTAACACTGGTGGAACGTAACAGAGTAAAAGTACTGTGCTTAAGTACATTGTAAACTAGATTCGTTTTACTTTTACTTCACTCGGTTTGAGAGTATTGGTACGTTTTTTAGATACCTGCTGAATAGCCGGTCACAGTTTGAGCAAACAAAAATCAAAATTCAGCACAAACTTGATCAAAATCACCACATTTGAAGCTTTATACGACTCAAAATCTGCACGAAATACTACTCTTTAAGTACACGTACCTTAAGTTAAGTCGTTTTTTCATGTGATGCTTTTACTTTAACTTGAGTTTTTTTGAGGCTTTTTTTTCTCCAGTGTCTGTACTTTTAATTAAGCAGCTAAATAGATAAGATAAAATAAAATAAAATGGATAAAATAAAATACAATAAAACAATAAATAAACAAAACAATAAATAAAACAATAAATAAAAAATAAAATAAAATAAAATTAAAATAGAATAAAATAGAATAAAATAGAATAAAATAGAATAAAATAGAATAAAATAAAATAAATTAAATAGTACTGTATTGTCCAGACTAAGTTGCTGGAGTATAAGTCGCACTAGCCAAAAATGCATAATAATGAAGAAGAAAACATATATAAGTCGCACTGGACTATAAGTTGCACTTTTGGGGAAATTTATTCTACAAAATCCAAGACCAAGAACAGACATTTTATCTTTATCTCACTGCAAATCACTAAATCCACTGAATTCTTCAGTCTCAGTGTCGCTTCTGAACAACTCTGCCTCACATATAAGTCGTATCTGAGTATAAGTCGCACCCCAGGACAAATAATGAAAAAAAAGTACGATTTATAGTCCAGAAAATACGGCACATGCAAAGTGAGTGTGGACAAAATTACCATAACTTGAAAAAATTCAATAATTTAAGCACCAAACGAGACAGAGTGATTCCATTATATTTCAGCATCAGTTCAGAAGATTCTCCAGATCATCGACCAGTTTCTCGTGGTCAGTTCATCCTCCGCCTCCTCGCCGTCCTTCCCCTTTGTCCCCTACGTGATCCGCTTCACTTTGTGCCAACTTCTGCCTACACATGAGATTGTTAGCGAGCGTTAGAGCCAAGAGAGGATCTGCGGGAATCAAAGGTGTCAGGATGTGCACGAGCTTTTCAATGGCACAATACACAGAGGACAGTGAGCGGCCATGCCAAAATCAATGCCACTTCAATTCATCACCTCCTCCTGTCCGAGGGGCTTTGCTGGGCCCGGCTCGTCCATGTCGTCTGGTCTGATGTCTGCACATCTGAAGGACTGCGAGTCTTTCACATTCAGCGTCCAGGGGAGTCCAGGAAGAAGCAGAGGTGCAGATATCAGCTTTGGTCTCCATTTTGCAGTATATGTTTTCTGTAAAGATGAGCTTAGACTGGGAAATGCGACAGGAGGAACACTGCCGGGGCTGGATTTTGTGAGTTTGTAAAATGGTAAACGCTGACCTTTGCATTTTATCCCTGCAGATTTATGAACATTATTCTAAATTTACATAATTCACAGACAAAACAACAATGTTCAGTGTGTGAATTTGCAACTCTGAATATGACCTGAAGCTGAAGAGGCGACAGCGGCGGAACCTGACGCCGCTGGGCTGAAGCAGGGGAATATTTATCTGTAAAAGATGGAAAGATTTGACTTGATTTGTCAAATGTTTTGTGCAATATTAGTAGCATTAGCAGTTTTTTCTTAGATTTACTGAAAAAACAGTGGATTAGCTTTGATATGGCAGACTCAGGTGACCATTTTGTATTAATGAATGTAAATGCAATGGTAAATATTACATAAAACATGGCAAGGAAAGTTTATTTGAACAGAACATTTCATACACGAGGTAATTTAAAGTGCTGTACAGAAGAAGAAAGACATTAACATCACATGAATCAGAACATAAATAATCATCATAAAATTAACATTAAAACAGAAGAAGCAGAATAAAACTCAGTCACATGCACAGATAAACTCAACTGTTCTGAGCCTTTAAACATTGTCACAGCTCTGGTTCACATCTGCTCCAGGTTTTAGCTGCTTAAAACTAAAAATGTTTAGTCCTGACTCTGGAGGAGCCGGTCCCTGAAGTCCTCAGAGTGTGAGATGTTCATGTGGCTCTAACGTCTCTGAGCCACAGGAGCCAGAGACACAGGACACATGTGTGAAGTACTTCACCTGACACAGGACACATGTGTGAAGTTCTTCACCTGACACAGGACACATGTGTGAAGTACTTCACCTGACACAGGACACATGTGTGAAGTACTTACCTGACACAGGACACATGTGTGAAGTACTTCCTGGTTTCTAGTCAGACTCTCGCAGCAGTGTTCTATCTGGATGTTCTGTTCTGTCTCGTTTGGAGAGGCCAGTGAGACGTTACAGTCGTCTAACCTCCTGGAGACAGATGCAGGTTAAGTCTCTCTGAGTCTGGTTTTGACAGTTTAACTTTGATTTTTGACATGTTTTTAGATGGTAAAAAGCTGCAGATGTTGTTGATTTGATGTCTGAAGTCTGAGTCCATCATTATCTCTAGATTTCTAGCCTGATTTGAAGGTTTTAGAGACACTGGAGGTGACTGACACTTTCTCCATGTTTCTGTGACCAGCGGACTCTCTGGAAAGGACAGAGGAGAGTCCTGAGATGTGCATGTGGACAGTTTTTATAGTGTCTCTCAATGTATGTATGTGTGTGTGAAAGGTTTTCTGGTTTGCACGGAGTTACACATTAAGAAAGTCGATTAAGTTGAATGTTTTACAACCTTCTCAGAGTCTTTGTGAGTTTCCAGGCTTCCATATTATTTACTTTAGCCTTAATAAATCAAGATACTAGTTTGATGTAGATGTAGTGCTGCACTGCTAGAAAATACTTTACACTTCCACCGTTTAACAAAGATGCTGCAGTGTCGACTCTGGTCAGCTGCTTTTGGAGGATTATTCTGTAACTGTTGCATGTTTACAGACTGCAAAAAGGGTTTGTTTTTCTTTTCTCTGCTTACTTACGACTTGGAATCATTACTGTATTGAGATATTATAAGATTTATTTGCAGAATGTGATTTAACGCAAACAAAAGAACTGGACGAGCAGCGAAACGTCTTCACTCCTACAACGATTTGTCCAGTGACAGATTTAATTCCGTCTTTTGCAAACAACAAAAATGAAACTTTACCAACCCAGATGCATTTTAAAACAAGCTGCACATCCTTCCTGCTGTACCCTCGACTTCAGACTGTACGTTCGGACCGGGATGTGAGGAAAACGAATGCATCATCGTTTCTCAGCGGCCACACACCGTCACACACACGCTCGCTCTGTGATTAACTGCAACAAAAGAGCCTTTTGGTGAAGGGAGACTGTTATCATCTGACGCATTCATCTGGCCGTACGGCGCTGCCACATCCCTCATCATAAGGCAAAAAAGGAATCACGTCTACAAGAGAAAACGTGAGTATCCCGGACAAAAACCCTGTGTTTCATGTGTGAATAAGGAGAATTTAAGGTGATTTTTTATATGCAAAACTTCACACGATACAGTGAGTACAACGAGACACGAGGAAATTGCCCGGTGAGATTAAAGACGTGATTTTTTGTGGTTTAATCTGTGCTGGCATGGCAAAGATTCAACAGAATAGATATGAGGTGTTTAGCAGTTCAAAGACGGTCGGCAGCTAACGACATAAGGACCTTGAAACGAGGCGCAGATGCAGGTAAAACTTCTTAATTAGACTCTTGGGCTAAACTCGCCGTTCCATCAAAACGCTGTAATTACTGTAGAATTAGATAAAAACAAATGGCTATGAGGTGTTAACCGTAATGCCGACGTTAACAAAAGGATCTCATTCACATTCTATTACCGCCTTGTTGAAAAATGTATCAGCGCCTTTCCAAAAGACCAACCAACGTGCGGTTTGTTCTTTTGAATTCATGCCATTGGCTCTAAGTAGCTATTTGTATTCATTTTACATTTGGAGTACATAGCGTAGTTTCGACTCATTAAAAAGTCATTCAGAACTTCCATAAAGTCACCTTAAAAACACCAGAGAACGAAGCAGCGGTATTAACTTCAACTTCACATTCAAAAATATACCATTGTTATACTTCTCTCAGCGGTGATGGGTCAAACAAAGAGAAAGTGAAAGTGTTCTCTCTGTGTACACTTTGTCTCTCCGCTGACACTTCACTTCCATTTCACATTTAAGCAAACTTCCGTGACGTTCGCTGCAACCCCTGCACACGTTTCTACTCGGAACTTCAAGTTTTAAAAAGTTTTTTTTTTAAGTAGTAAAAGAAGGAAAATAAATCTACAGTGGTTCCTCACTATATGCATCGTGTTCTGTGTCCTGATTGGCTAAGAGACTGTAGACCATTGTGTTCTGCGTCCTGATTGGCTGAGGGACTGTAGACCATTGTGTTTTCGCGTCCTGATTTGGCTAAAAGACTGTAGACCATTGTGTTCTGCGTCCTGATTGGCTAAAAGACTGTAGACCATCGTGTTCTGCGTCCTGATTGGCTAAAAGACTGTAGACCATTGTGTTCTGCGTCCTGATTGGCTGAGGGACTGTAGACCGTTGTGTTCTGCGTCCTGATTGGCTGAGGGACTGTAGACCATTGTCCATCAGTCTCCTCCGTGTCTCCTGTACAGTACAGAATGTGTCAGACAAATTTACATAAATGTTGGATCAGTGTGACTCTGAAGTGCTGTATGTTTGCAAGTTTTCTCCCCGATAAAACCCACAATGTCGATGAAACGTTCTGCACCGACAAAGGAAGGTTTGAACTTTGAGAGAGTTTAAACGAGAGAGAAATGTGAGAAAATGTTAATGCCTGTGTGAGAAAAGTGTATAAAGTCTGTGGTGAGGGGTTTTACAGACAAGAAACACATAGAATAATTGTAAAAAAAATAATGTGGGTTACTTCTAGAACATAATCCCCGCCATAAATAAGGACCACTGTAAATTATATCGAGAAATAAATAGGTGTATCAGGTCTTCCCTGGGCCTTGGGGTCCCGCTGGAAGAGCTGGAGGAAATGCCTTGGGTGAGGGAAGTCTGAGAGTCCCTGCTTAGACTGTTGCCCTAACTAAGCAGGGACTCTCAGACTTCCCCCACCCCAGACACCTCCCCAGATAAGTGAAAGAAAATGGATGGATGGCAATATTTGTAGTGTTTCTTCTAGTGGGAGGTAAAAGACAAGCTGAAGTTTTCTAAGCATAAAGACAAGACCAAAAAACCCAAAGTTACCCAGATATATTTTTGATTACAGCTGAACAATATTTCCTCTTTAAAACTCACCCTGTTGGAATCATATCCGATTAAACTTGTAGCTCGTTTGAGAGACTGACTCAATTCAAAACACCGGACAAATTTAAATGACTCTGGAATAACTTAAGACGTCTGCATTTGTGAAACTGCAAAAACTGAAGTTAAAAATCCCAAAGAAATAAACTGATTTGTCCCAAACCCTGCAGCAGTCCAGGACAATGGCCCTCACGCTTGTTCACGACACAAAGATGAAGTAATCGTTTCAATTTCACATCTCTGTCTCCTGAAAGAGATTACATTACGCCGTCTTTTTGAAGTCTGCATGGCCGTGACTTTGGAAGTGTTTTATTATGTACTCCTTGAAAGTTGGGATTCAAACCGCAGCGGAAAAAAAAAAAAAATTGCTATTTCCTTTTTACACCCAGATGACTTTGCAAAGTGATTCACATCAAAAGCCTGTTCTTTGCTCTGAAAAATAGCCTGCCCCTACATATAAATGGAAATGTATCACAATCACCATAGGTCTATTCTTCCATTGCGTTTCATCTTTCCCTTGTTATTCATTGCGTTTTATTTCTGCCTCTGAACGTTTCCATCAAAGCGCACAAGAGCACACGTCACTCCCCACAATACGCTTTTTTAAAGCAGCCATCAACATTTAAATGTTTATTTGGACTGCACAGGGAATACATGAACCGATGTGAAAGCAGGTCGTTGGAAGCTGCTGCGGAGATGGAAAAATCATCATCTGTTTATTCATTCTCTGCTTTTGACCCATCTCCAAAACGCCGGTCTGGTGTTAGATCAGCCTGTTGTGCAAAGATTGATCAAAACCAGAGAATCTCAAGTTTGTTATTTGAGCTGTGTTTAAAATATAACATCCATATTCATCATTATGAGTATTTTTGAGCTCTGTCACTCACAAATGTACTTGATCCCTCTGCACCAGACGATCCTGAGCCAAAGGTCACACAGAACGGCTCAGAAGTGTTTAACATGAGCTGCTCTGTCCTGGTTCTGTGTCATTGTGTTTTTGTTGTGTAAATGGATTTTCACAAACAAGTGTAAGATTCATCCTCAGACTTAAAAGAACAAGTCACAACAGGAGCAGTGCAGGTTCATTTAAACGCAACTTAACTTTATTGTTTTTATCGTCTCCATTAAACAACCAACAAATTTTTTAATAATTCATTGTGCAATTACAATTTTTTCTACCAGTCGCCTATGTACCACCTCTCTGCGACGGACCGACTCTCAACGACGGATCGACTCTCTGCGACGGACCGACTCTCAACAACGGACCGACTCTCCGACAAAGGACCGACTCTCTGCGATCGGGACCGACTCTCTGCAGACCGATCTGATGGGACTCTGCGACGGACTCTCTGCAACTGACCGACTCTCTGCAACTGATCGACTCTCTGCAACTGATCGACTCTCTCCTCCAATGTACCGACTCTCTGCGACGGATCAACTCTCTGCAATGGACCGACTCTCTGCAACCAATCGATTCTCTGTAAAGGATCAACTCTCTCGCAATATCCGACTTTCTGCAACTGACCGACTCTCTCCAATGGACGGACTCTCTGCGACGGACCGACTCTCTGCGACTCGCGACTCTCTGCGATGTTGCCGACTACTGTCTGCGACCCGATCGACTCTCTGCAATAGACCAACTCTCTGTAATATCCGACTCTCTGCAACGTACCGACTCTCGACTCTCTGCACACAACACTTCACTCACCTGCTCTGGGTTTATTTCTGTGTCTTTACTGTTTCTTTATTCAGTTTTTGTTTTGCATTCTTAGCGTTTCAATTATTCACCTTAACGAGCGCTTTTCACAACTTTCAGAGGCCAGAGCAACATCCAAACTAACTAAAACTAGCATGCTAATAACAAGCTTCTCGGAACAATAAAATGCTTCATCAGATGCAGACAGCGGCCTCAATTTGACCCTCAACATCTGCTTTTATAACACGTGTCACACACCTCCCTGCTGGAGCACCCTCTGTCTTACCTGTGTGGATGTGGGCGGAGTCTGCCGGAGCCACTCCCCTGCTCTGAGGCCGTGCACCTTTCGAAGTACCCGCCCGACAAAGGGTACTCCTCCATCGCCGCCTTTGTGCTGAAATGGGACATGGAGCGTACTTCAGCCGCTGTCTGTGCACTTGTGTAGAATTCGGCAGGTGGATAAAACTTCGTCTGCTCGTCGCTCCCTAAAGAGAAAATAATATTCTTAAATGAGGACGAATATTAAACATTACGATTACTGCACTAATACTCAAGTGTGAGGGTAATTCAGCTCAGTGTTTGGTCAGTTACACAGAGATTAAACCCAAATGAACAGGACTCACTGAGGTCGAGTCGCCTCAGACAGATCTTCACTCACATTTTACCAGCTTCATGTCGCTCTGCTGTCGGCGACATAAAACCAGCACTTACATTTGAACATGTATTGTGCAGCGTACTCTCTATTTTCGTCTCTTCTTTTTTGCGTAGGCGCGGTGCATGATGGGAAATAGCAGTGTGAAGTGTGCTCGGATGCAGCTACGATCGATCTTCACGGAAACGCAGGGCTCATTTTCAGCCTCATTTGTCGGGTGCATGAAATCGGACAGCACTCGTTGCGCCGGACGTTACGCAAGCCCTTAAATGCATCGCTCGAACGGCGGATTTAAGGACACTTCAGCGAAAACTCCGCCACTGTTACGTCAAACAGAAGGTGGTTTTTTGAAGCTTATACTCACTCACCCACAACATCAGGTGCAGCCACTTTCTCTTGCAAAGTTTATGTCTACTCTTTGGAATTCCCTGGTTCTCTGAAAGACCCGTTTTTTGCTTAAATCAATCATTAATTTGCAGGAGTGATGGCTGGTGTTCCCATATGTTCATAAGATTGAAGGGATGACATTAAACTTGACTGATTCTGGGTCCAGACCGCCTCACAGCCACTACCGCATTCATGGTGTGCACTTGATTTGAAGCACACAGCCACACTGACATTTGTCCATGCTGTTTGGAAGCTATGAAGCCTCCATGCTAATCACCAGTCTGCCATCGCTCCACTCATCCAGAATACAAAAACACATCCCAATCATTTCTGCCAGACATTTGTTTTATATATTGTATCATGGCACGAGCTCCAGACTGCGCCGTCCTTTGGCATTTTGAGCGGAGGGATATGAGGACAAAGCTAGCTGTTTGCTTTTGTTCATGGAGGCTATATGAGATTTGAGGAGCACACAGGAGGCGCTGATATGGAGCAGTGTGCTGTGTCACTAGTGTAATGGGATCAGAGAGGTGCGGACCCTGGAGTGGTCCACAGGCACGCTCCTCCTGCTCGGCAAACACCGCCGCCGTGCACCTCTCCTCTGCTTAAACACGGCAGCGCTGTGAAGAGAACAGGGGACGCCAGACCACCGAGAATATCAGGATTCAGATGATACTACGGCATTAAGTGTGGAACTACATTTATGTAGGTTTAATTGAGCCGGAATATCAGCGTTTATCCGCATCGCTGCTGGGACAAAACTCACTTTGCTGCAACATAAAGCGATGAATAATAATAAAATACAGGGCGGCCCAAAAGTCACTGACATTTTTTAAATCTTCAGTAGCTCCTATAAATTTTTAAGTTATACTCACCAAATTTCAGCAGTAGATAATTGAACGTTCCCAGATTTTTGGCATATATACGGTTATAACTGTTCACTTACACTTGAACTTATCATGACTTAAACTAGTTACTTAAAAAAAAAAAAAATAAGTGTCCTCCATTTTAGGTTTGGCCCTGAACAGCCTGATCCAACACACTTTACAGAACATTTAAAGCATTTCCGGGCTTATGGCTCTTATTTGATCCTCGATATTACGTTTGATAATGATAAATGATCATTTCTTTTTTGTTTCAGACATTTCTGTCTTGAGACATAAGGAGCTTCTACATTCAACAGTGTTACAATATAAACAAGAAACAAGAAACAAGAAACAAGAGAGCATAATTCAACATTCAACATATGAGTTTATGATTTTATTTTTGTGCAAACTTTTAAAACGGCTCAAAGTTCTGCGATCTTTAATATTATCATCTAACCCGTTCCAACATTTACTCCAGCAGATGAAATGCAGAGCTGTTTTACATTTGTTCTGACACAAGTTTATTTAAATACATCATCCTCTCGAAGGTTTGAAGTCGTTTATTGTCTGAGGTTTATTCACAAACACCTTTTCTTTAAGATAGACCCACAGGAAGAAATCAGGACGAGTCAGGTCTGCGGAGATCACATACTGCCCCCTGTCTGTGAAAAACACTTATTATTCCTTTAATGGCATTTTACTCTTTGGGGCATCTCTGGTTATTAAAAATGTCGACGGTAACACCGCTGGGTTTGTGAATTTGACCCCATGTGACTCAAAGTCCCACTGTACAATGAGGGTCACAGAAGGTTTCCTCCTTTTCAAGCCATTGTTCTGAAGATACTTAATGAACCAATATGTGATTTTTTTTTTTTAATCATTGTCGTGATGTTTGAAATAAATGTAACCAAACCAATACATTTCCTTTAACAATAACACCAACATTATGAAGTATAAAGCACCACATAAAACATAATAACATTTTTTATTTTTTATTTTATTTTTTCAATGCAGTTAAAGTGTGTTTGGAGGCTGGTGTTGGGAGTGTCGGGTTTAATTGTTGAGGACGATCTTGGTGCGCCTGGTGTGGATCTTTCGGCTCTCAGTCTGAACATTGGACATGTTTTTCTCCAGAACTTTAGCCTCCTCTGCGGACGTCTCACACTGGACCTTCAGAGCTTGTTTTTCCTGCTCCAGAGTTTTGATTTTTGTCTCCAGTGTTGCTAAAGTTTCATTAAACTCCTTAGTGATGATTTGGGTGTCCTCCTGAACTTTCAAGAAACCATACTCCAGGTCTTTGCTCCTCTGTTTCTCCTCTTTGAGTTCATTTTGAAAGAGTATAAATGTCTTTCTAAGCTCCTTCATGTTCTTCTGAGCTGTGACCCTCACCTCCTCTGACCTCACATTCAGAGCATGTTTTTCCTGCTCCAGAGTTTGATTTTCACCTCCACAGTCACTAAAGTTGTTCCTTAAAACTCCTTAATGATGATGTTGGGTGGTTTTTCCATCATGAAGCCTCACTTCTTGTGCAGGGACTGGGTTTCTCTCTTGCTCTTCTCTGG
>JAIEZT010000062.1:0-21422 GCA_019594935.1 Periophthalmus modestus
GTAAAACCCTAATTCCTAATCCCTTAATTAAATCAGATCAAAATCAGTTCAATAGTTCAACTCCTGGACTGAAATGATCCAAATGATTCTAGAAGTGAAGGTGTGTGGAGTTTAAAAACACAGAGGAGCACTTCCTTTTTACTTTTTATTTTTATTCTTATTTGACACTTTATTCTTATTTGACACTTTATTCTTATTGCACACGAATTTTTATTCTTATTTAAATGACTTTTTATTCTTATTCTTATTCTTAAACTTCTATCCTGTGGTTGTGGCATCTGTTAACTAAGAGAATTTCCCTTCGGGGATCAATAAAAGTGATTCTGATTCTGATTCCTGTATCACCACATGATGACATCACAAGGTGGAACAGAGCGTTTTCAGTTTGAGAGAAGAACTCAGCCTCAATCTGCAGGTTTGTTTGTGAGTTAAACATGTGTGAATGAAACAAAAAAAACACAACTCCAAAAACTTGTGTAAACGAATATTTTTGAATCTGTAAATAAAACTTAACAGAAGTATTTTTATTTCTCGACATCGGTGGAGTCTCAGAGTAAACGTCGTGGTTGTTGTGATGTAATCCTCTTCCCCTCGTCTCCGTGACCACTGCTGAGGTCAGCGCTCCGACTCTCACGTTACAGATGTTTTCAGATCGAGTGTCACATCAGACGTGGAGTCGGCCAATAGAAACGCACGGATGATGTCACCGGCGGGAGGTTAAGACGAGGGACTGAAACACGATCGCGGCGCGTTTTCAACTCCACGTCTGTTTGTGACGAGGGAGCGACATCAGAACGGATCAGAAAACAGTGTAATATCGTGTGTTTGTGCTGTCCTTCCTCCTCCTCTCTGAGTCTGGAGGTTCTGGTTCCTCCAACGACGCACCTGCAGCTCATCACGAATCTGCACCTGTGAGGACAA
This sequence comes from Periophthalmus modestus, assembly GCA_019594935.1. Taxonomy (NCBI): domain Eukaryota; kingdom Metazoa; phylum Chordata; class Actinopteri; order Gobiiformes; family Gobiidae; genus Periophthalmus; species Periophthalmus modestus. The sequence continues at coordinate 922 of JAIEZT010000062.1, forward strand.
AAGGACTGACGAGCCGACAATCAGCGCCAGATCTGTGCCACGGACACTTTAGAATATCTGCACTAAACTCAACACTTTATAAGAGCGATCACCTTAATGAGCCATGTTTGCACTGTTGTTGTTGTATATAGCTACTTATCTTTTTTAATTCAATTCCAATTCATCTTTATTCAATGTTCAAGTCTCCACATTCTGGACTGAAGCGAACTGCACCTTCTACTTGTGAGTGACTGTATAATTTCGTTTTCTGACTTATTCCGTCTGCAAATAAACCTGTACATTAAAGTTAGTTCAGCAGCGTGTTCGTGCAGTGACAAACATTTCAGTCGCCCTGGTCCATCGTGGCCTCCTCAGTCGCTCCCATAACGTCATTATAATCCACTTGCAGCCTCTGTGGACCGGCCTTTTTGTGCTGAGTCCAGAGGGGGGCAGTGTAGAGTGGTGAACAATATGATTTAAATAACATCAGCTTCACATCATCAGAGCAAGAACCAAACTTGAACATAAGAGTTTGAGCTTGAGCCACAACATCCTGTATCGTCTATAAACATCATGATCTTCTGCCTCGTCCACGGGGATGATACGCCCAAGATATTTAATTTTAGCTGTAACATTCAAAACGTTCAAAAAAATCAGGATCTCGCATGTGTTTATCTTCTTTAGTCCTACAGATCATGATCATTCTCTTCGTCGAGTTATACTTAATATCACAACCAGGTCGTCTGCTACTTTAAATGATTCAGGAGAAGATTCTCAGCCTCACATCCAGTTTTACATCTGTTTTATGTCGCCTTTTATCACCGAAGTGAGTTTCTAGTTCGTGAGCTGTGTGTTCTGGGATCCACCGTGGAGCTGTTCCGCTCGGCTCTGTCTGGTTTGTGCGTTTATGATCTCAGTCCTCAGCTCGTTATTTCTTATTCTTTGTCAAATCCTGCTCCTTGGAACCACCACCTCCACCACCTCCACCTCCACCACAGCACTCTGCACCTCCACCTCCGACCCCGCTCTCCACGACCGGTACGACCACCCCGGCCTCTGACCCCGCGGATCTTTGGTCGTTAAGACAAATATCGGACATTTTAAGTAATAATAAAAAACTCATGTTACATATATGTCACATTATCTTTCTTTTTTATCATTAAAATTGTGTATCTTCAATATTTATGTTTGAAATAACATGTTATAAATTAAATGCATATATATGTATATCAATTTATTTTGTAGAATGAACACCCGGACACGCCTGAATATTCATGATGCACTGGGTAATCATCTTCTAAAACAATGCTTAAAGGCCCAATGTGACATATGTGTCACATTGCATATCTCAGACACTAGGGGGTGATTTTGAAAAAAAAATGTCATAAATGTGTTATTTAGCCTCTAATTAGTCTGGGTTATGTCCACCATAATTTTCCTTTAAGGATTTAGGTGTCCGGGTTCTTATGGGTTAAATCCGTGATTTTCTTGAGGCGTGAAAGACGACGACTGCTTGGATTTTGGGCGAGTATAAATAAATAAATGTGAGAGTTAGGGTGGCATCAGGAGCAGGGATGGTACAAAGAAAAGGCTTAAAGGAGTAAAAACCCTCCATTCTCCCAGTGTCCATCAGCCAATCAATGAAACGACGACGGCGTTTGTTCAGGCATCGCTCAAACTAAAAACTCTTAAATGAATCGTTTCCCCTCAGTTTAACGTTTCTGATCTGTTCTAATGTTTCCTCGTCACAAACGGACCTGGAGGTGGGTTTTTTTTGTTTTGTTTCAAACCTGCAGATTTAGGCTGAGTTCTTCTCTCAATTTAAAAAAACACTCTGTTCAACCTTTTTCTTGGATAATTTGGATCATTTCAGACCTGGAATAGCCACTTATCTCGACTGAACTAAAGGTAAAAGGAGCTGGTCACTTGAAGACTACCACTTCATGACATCACAAGGTGGAACAGAGCGTTTTGAGCTTTGGAGAACCAGATGTTTACATACAGTACATAAAAAGACATATTTTTAGTTTTTTTTTCTCGCTGTCTGACATGAAATCAGACTAAACCTTTCCTGTTTTAGGTCAATTACGATCAACACAATTATTTCTATTTGCTAAATGCCAGAATAATGTGAGAAAGATTTTTTTTTTTTTTGGACAATTTTCATGACTTTTTTTCACTTCACATGTTTTCAACTAATAATAAAGTGTGACTCAAACATGTGAATGAAAGAAAACACACTCCAGTCTGTTTTTGAGGAGGAGGAAACAGTGTTAGAACATGGATTAAAGATACAAGAGTCAGTTTTTATGTGATATAAAACCTTTAAGGACAGAGATAATCTGAGGAAACGACGTGAGCCTCACGATTCTGCTTCTGATTAAACAACAATGAGCTCGACCTTTGAGCAAACAGCAACAGACACAAGACAAACAGGACGGGACTGATACAAGAGAGGAGTGACCGCAGGAGTGACCGCAGGAGTGACCGCAGGAGTGACCGCAGGAGTGACCGCAGGAGTCAGGAGTGACCGCAGGAGTCAGGAGTGACCACAGGAGTCAGGAGTGACCGCAGGAGTGACCGCAGGAGTGACCACAGGAGTGACCACAGGAGTGACCACAGGAGTGACCACAGGAGTCAGGAGTGACCGCAGGAGTGACCGCAGGAGTGACCACAGGAGTGACCACAGGAGTGACCACAGGAGTGACCACAGGAGTCAGGAGTGACCGCAGGAGTGACCGCAGGAGTGACCACAGGAGTGACCACAGGAGTCAGGAGTGACCACAGGAGTCAGGAGTGACCACAGGAGTGACCACAGGAGTGACCGCAGGAGCGACCGCAGGAGTGACCACAGGAGTGAGGAGTGACCACAGGAGCGACCGCAGGAGTCAGAAGTGACCACAGGAGTCAGGAGTGACCGCAGGAGTGACCGCAGGAGTGAGGAGTGACCACAGGAGTGACCGCAGGAGTGACCGCAGGAGTGACCACAGGAGTGACCGCAGAGTGACCGCAGGAGTCAGGAGTGACCGCAGGAGTCAGGAGTGACCACAGGAGTCAGGAGTGACCGCAGGAGTGACCGCAGGAGTGGACCGCAGGAGTGACCACAGGAGTGACCACAGGAGTGACCACAGGAGTCAGGAGTGACCGCAGGCAGGAGTGACCGCAGGAGTGAGTGACCACAGGAGTGACCACAGGAGTGACCGCAGGAGTGACCGCAGGAGTGACCGCAGGAGTCAGGAGTGACCGCAGGAGTGACCACAGGAGTGACCACAGGAGTGACCACAGGAGTCAGGAGTGACCGCAGTAGGAGTGACCGCAGGAGTGACCACAGGAGTGACCACAGAGTCAGGAGTGACCACAGGAGTCAGGAGTGACCACAGGAGTGACCACAGGAGTGACCGCAGGAGACGACCGCAGGAGTGACCACAGGAGTGAGGTGACCACAGGAGCGACCGCAGGAGTCAGAAGTGACCACAGGAGTCAGGAGTGACCGCAGGAGTGACCGCAGGAGTGAGGAGTGACCACAGGAGTGACCGCAGGAGTGACCGCAGGAGTGACCACAGGAGTGACCACAGGAGTGAGGAGTGACCGCAGGAGTGACCGCAGGAGTGACCGCAGGAGTCAGAGTGACCGCAGGAGTCAGGAGTGACCACAGGAGTCAGGAGTGACCGCAGGAGTGACCGCAGGAGTGACCACAGGAGTGACCACAGGAGTGACCACAGGAGTCAGGAGTGACCGCAGGAGTGGACCGCAGGAGTGACCACAGGAGTGACCACAGGAGTGACCACAGGAGTGACCGCAGGAGTGACCGCAGGAGTCAGGAGTGACCGCAGGAGTGACCACAGGAGTGACCACAGGAGTGACCACAGGAGTCAGGAGTGACCGCAGGAGTGACCGCAGGAGTGACCACAGGAGTGACCACAGGAGTCAGGAGGTGACCACAGGAGTCAGGAGTGACCACAGGAGTGACCACAGGAGTGACCGCAGGAGCGACCGCAGGAGTGACCACAGGAGTGAGGAGTGACCACAGGAGCGACCGCAGGAGTCAGAAGTGACCACAGGAGTCAGGAGTGACCGCAGGAGTGACCGCAGGAGTGAGAAGTGACCACAGGAGTGACCGCAGGAGTGACCGCAGGAGTGACCACAGGAGTGACCACAGGAGTGAGGAGTGACCACAGGAGTTGACCGCAGGAGTGACCGCAGGAGTGACCGCAGGGAGTCAGGAGTGACCGCAGGAGTCAGGAGTGACCGCAGGAGTGACCACAGGAGTGACCACAGGAGTGACCACAGGAGTCAGGAGTGACCGCAGGAGTGACCGCAGGAGTGACCACAGGAGTGACCACAGGAGTCAGGAGTGACCACAGGAGTCAGGAGTGACCACAGGAGTGACCACAGGAGTGACCGCAGGAGCGACCGCAGGAGTCAGGAGTGACCGCAGGAGTGACCACAGGAGTGACCACAGGAGTGACCTCAGGAGTCAGGAGTGACCACAGGAGTGACCACAGGAGTGAGTCCTCGGTGAGGGTTAAAGTCCCTCATGAAGCCGTGTTCAGGTTAAAGTCCTGATTACAGGTTTGAGTCCTGTGACCCCCCGTGGACTGGTGTAGTGGGCAGACGTGTCCCTGCGTGGCTGGGTGTGTACAACGCTTCCCTGGGGAGTTTTGGGTCCCTTAAAAATAATAAAAGCACGAGGTTAGAGTCAACAACTGTTGCGTAATAATGTTAGGGGGTTATAGTCCCCGGTGAGGGTTAAAGTCCCTCACAAAGAAAGGTTCCGTGTTCATGTTAAATAGGTGGAAGTCCTGTTACAGGTTTGAAATTTTGAGTTGTATTGTTTTTATTTGTCTTATTCTGTAAAGCTCTTTGAATTACCTTGTGAACAAATCGTGCTGTACAAATAAACTTGTCTTGCCTTAAATAATGTACTTTAAGAGTAAAAAGTAAAAGTATTGTTCGTTTCTTAAAGTGTAAATGCAGTGATATAGATAAAAAAAATAACACATATTTTGGTCCCAGTAACAATACGAATTAATCTCTGAACATTTCTTATGAATTTTGTGTATTTATTTTTGTTCTGCATCTCTTCAGGATGATTCCACGAACTTGGGTAGAAATAACCCTCAAATCATATGAAAAGTACTTTTACTTTTCAGTCCAGTTCAAAAATGTAGTGGAGAAAGTACAGATACTGCTCTCAAATGTACTCAAGTAAAAGTAAAAAGTGTATGCTGTAAAAAGTACTTAAGTACTTTACTACACCTTGTTCTTCAAACTGTTCTAGTTGTTTCTTCTTCTTTTTCCTCTGAAGTTGTATTTGGAGTGATTCATGTTTGAGTTAATCTTAATCCACTATTTTCAAGACGTTCCGCCATTTTGTCGATCTGCCCCCTTTTAACCTCCACTGTGCCACGCCCACTGTGCCACGCCCACTGAGGCACGCCCACTGTGCCACGCCCACTCTGTCACGCCCCCTGTGATGCGCCCACTGAGGCACGCCCCCTGTGACGTCCGCTCTTCCTTCTCCAGTTTTATTTTTCTCAATCGTTGATACTCGTAGGATTCGGCAGCGTTGCGTCGTCATTTTGGTAGAAATGAAAAGAAAAAGTGCTGCTCTAGTGAGATGTGCAGCTATAATAACAGTAATAATGATTAAAAACACAGACTTGAGTCGGTTAAAAGTCTCGAACCAGTTTTAAGCCTCGAGTCGGTCCAAAGTCTCGAGTCGGTCTAAAGTCTCGAGTCGGTCTAAAGTCTCGAGTCGGTCTAAAGTCTCGAGTCGGTCCAAAGTCTCGAGTCGGTCCAAAGTTTCGAGTCGGTCTAAAGTCTCGAGTCGGTCTAAAGTCTCGAGTCGGTCCAAAGTCTCGAGTCGGTCCAAAGTCTCGAGTCGGTCCAAAGTCTCAAGTCGGTCTAAAGTTTCGAGTCGGTCTAAAGTCTCCAGTCGGTCTAAAGTCTCGAGCCGGTCTAAAGTCTCGAGTCGGTCTAAAGTCTCGAGTCAGTCTAAAGTCTCGAGCTGGTCTAAAAAGTCCACAGTCGGTCTAAAGTCTCCAGTCGGTCCAAAGTCTCGAGTCGGTCCAAAGTCTCAAGTCGGTCTAAAGTTTCGAGTCGGTCTAAAGTCTCCAGTCGGTCTAAAGTCTCCAGTCGGTCTAAAGTCTCGAGCTGGTCTAAAGTCTCCAGTCGGTCTAAAGTCTCGAGTCAGTCTAAAGTCTCGAGCTGGTCTAAAGTCTCCAGTCGGTCTAAAGTCTCCAGTCGGTCTAAAGTCTCGAGTCGGTCTAAAGTCTCCAGTCGGTCTAAAGTCTCGAGTCGGTCTAAAGTCTCGAGTCAGTCTAAAGTCTCGAGTCGGTCTAAAGTCTCCAGTCGGTCTAAAGTCTCGAGTCGGTCTAAAGTCTCCAGTCGGTCAAAGTCTCCAGTCGGTCTAAAGTCTCGAGTCGTTCTAAAGTCTCGAGTCGGTCTAAAGTCTCGAGCCGGTCTAAAGTCTCAAGCTGGTCTAAAGTCTCCAGTCGGTCTAAAGTCTCGAGTCAGTCTAAAGTCTCGAGCTGGTCTAGTCTCCAGTCGGTCTAAAAGTCTCCAGTCGGGTCTAAAGTCTCCAGTCGGGTCTAAAGTCTCGAGTCAGTCCTAAAGTCTCGAGCTGGTCTAAAGTCTCCAGTCGGTCTAAAAGTCGAGTCGGTCTAAAGTCTCCAGGTTGGTCTAAAGTCTCGAGCCGGTCTAAAGTCTCGAGCCGGTCTAAAGTCTCGAGTCAGTCTAAAGTCTCCAGTCGGTCTAAAGTCTCCAGTCGGTCTAAAGTCTCCAGTCGGTCTAAAGTCTCGAGTCAGTCTAAAGTCTCGAGAGTCGGTCTAAAGTCTCCAGTCGGTCTAAAGTCTCCAGTCGGTCTAAAGTCTCGAGCGGTCTAAAGTCTCGAGCCGGTCTAAAATCTCGAGCCGGTCTAAAGTCTCGAGTCGGTCTAAAGTCTGGAGTCGGTCTAAAAGTCTGGAGTCGGTCTAAAGTCTCGAGTCGGTCTAAAGTCTCGAGTCGGTCTAAAGTCTCGAGTCGGTCTAAAGTCTCGAGCTGGTCTAAAGTCTCGAGCCGGTCTAAAGTCTGGAGTCGGTCTAAAGTCTCGAGTCGGTCTAAAGTCTCGAGTCGGTCTAAAGTCTCGAGCTGGTCTAAAGTCTCGAGCCGGTCTAAAGTCTCGAGTCGGTCTAAAGTCTGGAGTCGGTCTAAAGTCTCGAGTCGGTCTAAAGTCTCGAGTCGGTCTAAAGTCTGGAGTCGGTCTAAAAGTCTCGAGTCGGTCTAAAGTCTGGAGTCGGTCTAAAGTCTGGAGTCGGTCTAAAGTCTGGAGCCGGTCTAAAGTCTCGAGTCGGACTAAAGTCTGGAGGTCGGTCTAAAGTCTGGAGCCGGTCTAAAAAGTCTCGAGTCGGTTCTAAAGTCTGGAGTCGGTCTAAAGTCTCGAGTCGGGTCTAAAGTCTCGAGTCGGGTCTAAAGTCTCGAGTCGGTCTAAAGTCTGGAGTCGGTCTAAAGTCTCGAGTCGGTCTAAAGTCTCCAGTCGGTCTAAAGTCTCGAGTCGGTCTAAAGTCTCCCAGTCGGTCTAAAGTCTCGAGTCGGTCCAAAGTCTCGAGTCGGTCCAAAGTCTCAAGTCGGTCTAAAGTTTCGAGTCGGTCTAAAGTCTCCAGTCGGTCTAAAGTCTCCAGTCGGTCTAAAGTCTCGAGCCGGTCTAAAGTCTCGAGCTGGTCTAAAGTCTCCAGTCGGTCTAAAGTCTCGAGTCAGTCTAAAGTCTCGAGCTGGTCTAAAGTCTCCAGTCGGTCTAAAGTCTCCAGTCGGTCTAAAGTCTCGAGCCGGTCTAAAGTCTCGAGCTGGTCTAAAGTCTCCAGTCGGTCTAAAGTCTCCAGTCGGTCTAAAGTCTCGAGTCGGTCTAAAGTCTCCAGTCGGTCTAAAGTCTCGAGTCGGTCCTAAAGTCTCGAGTCAGTCTAAGTCTCGAGTCGGTCTAAAGTCTCCAGTCGGTCTAAAGTCTCGAGTCGGTCTAAAGTCTCCAGTCGGTCTAAAGTCTCCAGTCGGTCTAAAGTCTCGAGTCGGTCTAAAGTCTCGAGTCGGTCTAAAGTCTCGAGTCAGTCTAAAGTCTCGAGCTGGTCTAGTCTCCAGTCGGTCTAAAGTCTCCAGTCGGTCTAAAGTCTCGAGTCAGTCTAAAGTCTCGAGCTGGTCTAAAGTCTCCAGTCGGTCTAAAGTCGAGTCGGTCTAAAGTCTCCATTTGGTCTAAAGTCTCGAGCCGGTCTAAAGTCTCGAGCCGGTCTAAAGTCTCGAGTCAGTCTAAAGTCTCGAGTCGGTCTAAAGTCTCCAGTCGGTCTAAAGTCTCCAGTCGGTCAAAAGTCTCGAGCCGGTCTAAAGTCTCGAGCCGGTCTAAAGTCTCGAGCCGGTCTAAAGTCTCGAGCCGGTCTAAAGTCTCGAGTCGGTCTAAAGTCTGGAGTCGGTCTAAAGTCTGGAGTCGGTCTAAAGTCTCGAGTCGGTCTAAAGTCTCGAGTCGGTCTAAAGTCTGGAGTCGGTCTAAAGTCTGGAGTCGGTCTAAAGTCTCGAGTCGGTCTAAAGTCTCGAGTCGGTCTAAAGTCTCGAGCTGGTCTAAAGTCTCGAGCCGGTCTAAAGTCTGGAGTCGGTCTAAAGTCTCGAGTCGGTCTAAAGTCTCGAGTCGGTCTAAAGTCTCGAGTCGGTCTAAAATCTCGAGCTGGTCTAAAGTCTCGAGCCGGTCTAAAGTCTGGAGTCGGTCTAAAGTCTGGAGTCGGTCTAAAGTCTCGAGTCGGTCTAAAGTCTCGAGTCGGTCTAAAGTCTGGAGTCGGTCTAAAGTCTGGAGTCGGTCTAAAGTCTGGAGTCGGTCTAAAGTCTGGAGTCGGTCTAAAGTCTGGAGCCGGTCTAAAGTCTCGAGTCGGTCTAAAGTCTGGAGTCGGTCTAAAGTCTGGAGCCGGTCTAAAGTCTCGAGTCGGTCTAAAGTCTGGAGTCGGTCTAAAGTCTCGAGTCGGTCTTAAAGTCTCGAGTCGGTCTAAAGTCTTGAGTCGGTCTAAAGTCTCGAGCTGGTCTAAAGTCTCTAGCCGGTCTAAAGTCTCGAGTCGGTCTAAAGTCTGGAGTCGGGTCTAAAGTCTCGAGTCGGTCTAAAGTCTCGAGTCGGTCTAAAGTCTGGAGTCGGTCTAAAGTCTCGAGTCGGTCTAAAGTCTCGAGTCGGTCTAAAGTCTGGAGTCGGTCTAAAGTCTCGAGTCGGTCTAAAGTCTGGAGTCGGTCTAAAGTCTCGAGTCGGCCTAAAGTCTGGAGTCGGTCTAAAAGTCTGGAGTCGGTCTAAAGTCTCGAGTCGGTCTAAAGTCTGGAGTCGGTCTAAAGTCTGGAGTCGGTCTAAAGTCTGGAGTCGGTCTAAAGTCCCGAGTCGGTCTAAAGTCTGGAGTCGGTCTAAAGTCTGGAGTCGGTCTAAAGTCTCGAGTCGGTCTAAAGTCTGGAGTCGGTCTAAAGTCTCGAGTCGGTCTAAAGTCTGGAGTCGGTCTAAAGTCTCGAGTCGGTCTAAAGTCTCCAGTCGGTCTAAAGTCTCGAGCTGGTCTAAAGTCTCCAGTCGGTCTAAAGTCTCCAGTCGGTCTAAAGTCTCCAGTCGGTCTAAAGTCTCGAGCTGGTCTAAAAGTCTCCAGTCGGTCCAAAGTCTCCAGTCGGTCTAAAGTCTCGAGTCGGTCTAAAGTCTCGAGTCGGTCTAAAGTCCAGTCGGTCTAAAGTCTCCAGCGGTCTAAAGTCTCGAGCCGGTCTAAAGTCTCGTCTAAAGTCTCGAGTCCGGTCTAAAGTCTCGAGTCGGTCTAAAGTCTGGAGTCGGTCTAAAGTCTCGAGTCGGTCTAAAGTCTGGAGTCGGTCTAAAGTCTCGAGTCGGTCTAAAGTCTCGAGTCGGTCTAAAGTCTGGAGTCGGTCTACTAAAGTCTCGAGTCGGTCTAAAGTCTCGAGTCGGTCTAAAGTCTGGAGTCGGTCTAAAGTCTCGAGTCGGTCTAAAGTCTGGAGTCGGTCTAAAGTCTCGAGTCGGCCTAAAGTCTGGAGTCGGTCTAAAGTCTGGAGTCGGTCTAAAGTCTCGAGTCGGTCTAAAGTCTGGAGTCGGTCTAAAGTCTGGAGTCGGTCTAAAGTCTGGAGTCGGTCTAAAGTCCCGAGTCGGTCTAAAGTCTGGAGTCGGTCTAAAGTCTGGGAGTCGGTCTAAAGTCTCGAGTCGGTCTAAAGTCTGGAGTCGGTCTAAAGTCTCGAGTCGGTCTAAAGTCTGGAGTCGGTCTAAAGTCTCGAGTCGGTCTAAAGTCTCCAGTCGGTCTAAAGTCTCGAGCTGGTCTAAAGTCTCCAGTCGGTCTAAAGTCTCGAGTCAGTCTAAAGTCTTGAGCTGGTCTAAAGTCTCCAGTCGGTCTAAAGTCTCGAGCTGGTCTAAAGTCTCCAGTCGGTCTAAAGTCTCCAGTCGGTCTAAAGTCTCGAGCTGGTCTAAAGTCTCCAGTCGGTCTAAAGTCTCGAGTCAGTCTAAAGTCTTGAGCTGGTCTAAAGTCTCCAGTCGGTCTAAAGTCTCGAGTCGGTCTAAAGTCTCCAGTCGGTCTAAAGTCTCGAGCTGGTCTAAAGTCTCCAGTCGGTCCAAAGTCTCCAGTCGGTCCAAAGTCTCAAGTCGGTCTAAAGTTTCGAGTCGGTCTAAAGTCTCCAGTCGGTCTAAAGTCTCCAGTCGGTCTAAAGTCTCGAGCCGGTCTAAAGTCTCGAGCTGGTCTAAAGTCTCGAGCCGGTCTAAAGTCTCGAGTCGGTCTAAAGTCTGGAGTCGGTCTAAAGTCTGGAGTCGGTCTAAAGTCTCGAGTCGGTCTAAAGTCTCGAGTCGGTCTAAAGTCTCGAGTCGGTCTAAAGTCTCGAGCGGTCTAAAGTCTCGAGCCGGTCTAAAGTCTGGAGTTGGTCTAAAGTCTCGAGTCGGTCTAAAGTCTCGAGTCGGTCTAAAGTCTCGAGTCGGTCTAAAGTCTCGAGCTGGTCTAAAGTTCTCGAGCCGTCTAAAGTCTCGAGTCGGTCTAAAGTCTGGAGTCGGTCTAAAGTCTCGAGTCGGTCTAAAGTCTGGAGTCGGTCTAAAGTCTGGAGTCGGTCTAAAGTCTCGAGTCGGTCTAAAGTCTGGAGAGTCGGTCTAAAGTCTGGAGTCGGTCTAAAGTCTGGAGTCGGTCTAAAGTCTCGAGTCGGTCTAAAGTCTGGAGTCGGTCTAAAGTCTGGAGCCGGTCTAAAGTCTCGAGTCGGTCTAAAGTCTGGAGTCGGTCTAAAAAGTCTCGAGTCGGTCTAAAGTCTGGAGTCGGTCTAAAGTCTGGAGTCGGTCTAAAGTCTGGAGTCGGTCTAAAGTCTGGAGTCGGTCTATCTAAAAGTCTGGAGTCGGTCTAAAGTCTCGAGTCGGTCTAAAGTCTCCAGGTCGGTCTAAAGTCTCGAGCTGGGTCTAAAGTCCCCGTCGGGTCTAAAGTCGTCAGTCTAAAGTCTCGAGTGGTCTAAAGTCTCCAGTCGGTCTAAAGTCTCCAGTCGGTCTAAAGTCTCGAGTCGGTCTAAAGTCTCGAGTCGGTCTAAAGTCTCCAGTCGGTCTAAAGTCTCGAGTCGGTCTAAAAGTCTCGAGTCGGTCTAAAGTCTCGAGTCGGTCTAAAGTCTCGAGCCGGTCTAAAGTCTCGAGCTGGTCTAAAGTCTCCAGTCGTCTAAAGTCTCGAGTCGGTCTAAAGTCTGGAGTCGGTCTAAAGTCTCGAGCTCGTCTAGTCTCCAGTCGGTCTAAAGTCTCCAGTCGGTCTAAAGTCTCCAGTCGGTCTAAAGTCTCGAGTCAGTCTAAAGTCTCGAGCTGGTCTAAAGTCTCCAGTCGGTCTAAAGTCGAGTCGGTCTAAAGTCTCCAGTCGGTCTAAAGTCTCCAGTCGGTCTAAAGTCTCGAGCCGGTCTAAAGTCTCGAGCCGGTCTAAAGTCTCGAGCCTGGTCTAAAGTCTCGAGTCGGTCTAAAGTCTCGAGCCGGTTCTAAAGTCTCGAGTCGGTCTAAAGTCTCCTCTGGTCTAAAGTCTCGAGCCGGTCTAAAGTCTCGAGTCGGTCTAAAGTCTGGAGTCGGTCTAAAGTCTCGAGTCGGTCTAAAGTCTGGAGTCGGTCTAAAGTCTGGAGTCGGTCTAAAGTCTGGAGTCGGTCTAAAGTCTGGAGTCGGTCTAAAGTCTCGAGCTGGTCTAAAGTCTCTAGCCGGTCTAAAGTCTCGAGTCGGTCTAAAGTCTGGAGTCGGTCTAAAGTCTCGAGTCGGTCTAAAGTCTCGAGTCGGTCTAAAGTCTGGAGTCGGTCTAAAGTCTCGAGTCGGTCTAAAGTCTCGAGTCGGTCTAAAGTCTGGAGTCGGTCTAAAGTCTGGAGTCGGTCTAAAGTCTGGAGTCGGTCTAAAGTCTCGAGTCGGTCTAAAGTCTGGAGTCGGTCTAAAGTCTGGAGTCGGTCTAAAGTCTCGAGTCGGTCTAAAGTCTGGAGTCGGTCTAAAGTCTGGAGTCGGTCTAAAGTCTGGAGTCGGTCTAAAGTCTGGAGTCGGTCTAAAGTCTGGAGTCGGTCTAAAGTCTGGAGTCGGTCTAAAGTCTCGAGTCGGTCTAAAGTCTGGAGTCGGTCTAAAGTCTCGAGTCGGTCTAAAGTCTGGAGTCGGTTCTAAAGTCTCGAGTCGGTCTAAAGTCTCCAGTCGGTCTAAAGTCTCGAGCTGGTCTAAAGTCTCCAGTCGGTCTAAAGTCTCGAGTCAGTCTAAAGTCTCGAGTGGTCTAAAGTCTCCAGTCGGTCTAAAGTCTCGAGCTGGTCTAAAGTCTCCAGTCGGTCTAAAGTCTCCAGTCGGGTCTAAAGTCTCCAGTCGGTCTAAAGTCTCGAGCTGGTCTAAAGTCTCCAGTCGGTCCAAAGTCTCGAGTCTAAAAGTCTCAAGTCGGTCTAAAGTTTCGAGTCGGTCTAAAGTCTCCAGTCGGTCTAAAGTCTCCAGTCGGTCTAAAGTCTCGAGCCGGTCTAAAGTCTCGAGCTGGTCTAAAGTCTCGAGCCGGTCTAAAGTCTCGAGTCGGTCTAAAGTCTGGAGTCGGTCTAAAGTCTGGAGTCGGTCTAAAGTCTCGAGTCGGTCTAAAAGTCTCGAGTCGGTCTAAAGTCTCGAGTCGGTCTAAAGTCTCGAGTCGGTCTAAAGTCTCGAGTGGTCTAAAGTCTCGAGCCGGTCTAAAGTCTCGTTGGTCTAAAGTCTCGAGTCGGTCTAAAAGTCTCGAGTCGGTCTAAAGTCTCGAGTCGGGTCTAAAGTCTCGAGCTGGTCTAAAGTCTCGAGCCGGTCTAAAGTCTCGAGTCGGTCTAAAGTCTGGAGTCGGTCTAAAGTCTCGAGTCGGTCTAAAGTCTGGAGTCGGTCTAAAGTCTGGAGTCGGTCTAAAGTCTCGAGTCGGTCTAAAGTCTGGAGTCGGTCTAAAGTCTGGAGTTGGTCTAAAGTCTGGAGCCGGTCTAAAGTCTCGAGTCGGTCTAAAGTCTGGAGTCGGTCTAAAGTCTGGAGCCGGTCTAAAGTCTCGAGTCGGTCTAAAGTCTGGAGTCGGTCTAAAGTCTCAAGTCGGTCTAAAGTCTGGAGTCGGTCTAAAGTCTGGAGTCGGTCTAAAGTCTGGAGTCGGTCTAAAGTCTGGAGTCGGTCTAAAGTCTGGAGTCGGTCTAAAGTCTCGAGTCGGTCTAAAGTCTCGGAGTCGGGTCTAAAGTCTCGAGTCTGGTCTAAAGTCTCCAGTCGGTCTAAAGTCTCGAGTCAGTCTAAAGTCTCGAGCTGGTTAAAGTCTCCAGTCGGTCTAAAGTCTCCAGTCGGTCTAAAGTCTGAGTCGGTCTAAAGTCTCGAGTCGGTCTAAAGTCTCCAGTCGGTCTAAAGTCTCCAGTCGGTCTAAAGTCTCGAGTCGGTCTAAAGTCTCGAGTCGGTCTAAAGTCTCGAGCCGGTCTAAAGTCTCGAGCTGGTCTAAAGTCTCCAGTCGGTCTAAAGTCTCGAGTCGGTCTAAAGTCTGGAGTCGGTCTAAAGTCTCTGGTCTAGTCTCAGTCGGTCTAAAGTCTCCAGTCGGTCTAAAGTCTCCAGTCGGTCTAAAGTCTCGAGTCGGTCTAAAGTCTCGAGCTGGTCTAAAGTCTCCAGTCGGTCTAAAGTCGAGTCGGTCTAAAGTCTCCAGTTGGTCTAAAGTCTCGAGCCGGTCTAAAGTCTCGAGCCGGTCTAAAGTCTCGAGTCAGTCTAAAGTCTCGAGTCGGTCTAAAGTCTCCAGTCGGTCTAAAGTCTCCAGTCGGTCAAAAGTCTCGAGCCGGTCTAAAGTCCGAGCCGGTCTAAAGTCTCGAGCCGGTCTAAAGTCTCGAGCCGGTCTAAAGTCTCGAGTCGGTCTAAAGTCTCGAGCCGGTCTAAAGTCTCGAGTCGGGTCTAAAGTCTCGAGCGTCTAAAGTCTCGAGCCGGTCTAAAGTCTCGAGTCGGTCTAAAGTCTGGAGTCGTCTAAGTCTCGAGTCGGTCTAAAGTCTGGAGTCGGTCTAAAAGTCTGGAGTCGGTCTAAAGTCTGGAGTCGGTCTAAAGTCTGGAGTCGGTCTAAAGTCTCGAGTGGTCTAAGTCTCTAGTCGGTCTAAAGTCTGGAGTCCGGTCTAAAGTCTGGAGTCGGTCTAAAGTCTCGAGTCGGTCTAAAGTCTCGAGTCGGTCTAAAGTCTGGAGTCGGTCTAAAGTCTCGAGTCGGTCTAAAGTCTCGAGTCGGTCTAAAGTCTGGAGTCGGTCTAAAGTCTGGAGTCGGTCTAAAGTCTGGAGTCGGTCTAAAGTCTCGAGTCGGTCTAAAGTCTGGAGTCGGTCTAAAGTCTGGAGTCGGTCTAAAGTCTGGAGTCGGTCTAAAGTCTGGAGTCGGGTCTAAAGTCTCGAGTCGGTCTAAAGTCTGGAGTCGGTCTAAAAGTCTCGAGTCGGTCTAAAGTCTCGAGTCGGTCTAAAGTCTGGGAGTCGGTCTAAAGTCTCGAGTCGGTCTAAAGTCTGGAGTCGGTCTAAAGTCTCGAGTCGGTCTAAAGTCTGGAGTCGGTCTAAAGTCTCGAGTCGGTCTAAAGTCTCCAGTCGGTCTAAAGTCTCGAGCTGGTCTAAAGTCTCCAGTCGGTCTAAAGTCTCGAGTCAGTCTAAAGTCTCGAGCTGGTCTAAAGTCTCCAGTCGGTCTAAAGTCTCGAGCTGGTCTAAAGTCTCCAGTCGGTCTAAAGTCTCCAGTCGGTCTAAAGTCTCCAGTCGGTCTAAAGTCTCGAGCTGGTCTAAAGTCTCCAGTCGGTCCAAAGTCTCGAGTCGGTCCAAAGTCTCAAGTCGGTCTAAAGTTTCGAGTCGGTCTAAAGTCTCCAGTCGGTCTAAAGTCTCCAGTCGGTCTAAAGTCTCGAGCCGGTCTAAAGTCTCGAGCTGGTCTAAAGTCTCGAGCCGGTCTAAAGTCTCGAGTCGGTCTAAAGTCTGGAGTCGGTCTAAAGTCTGGAGTCGGTCTAAAGTCTCGAGTCGGTCTAAAGTCTCGAGTCGGTCTAAAGTCTCGAGTCGGTCTAAAGTCTCGAGTCTGGTCTAAAGTCTCGAGCCGGTCTAAAGTCTGGAGTCGGTCTAAAGTCTCGAGTCGGTCTAAAGTCTCGAGTCGGTCTAAAGTCTCGAGTCGGTCTAAAGTCTCGAGCTGGTCTAAAGTCTCGAGCCGGTCTAAAGTCTCGAGTCGGTCTAAAGTCTCGAGTCGGTCTAAAGTCTCGAGTCGGTCTAAAGTCTCGAGCTGGTCTAAAGTCTCGAGCCGGTCTAAAGTCTCGAGTCGGTCTAAAGTCTGGAGTCGGTCTAAAGTCTCGAGTCGGTCTAAAGTCTGGAGTCGGTCTAAAGTCTGGAGTCGGTCTAAAGTCTCGAGTCGGTCTAAAGTCTGGAGTCGGTCTAAAGTCTGGAGTTGGTCTAAAGTCTGGAGCGGTCTAAAGTCTCGAGTCGGTCTAAAGTCTGGAGTCGGTCTAAAGTCTGGAGTCGGTCTAAAGTCTCGAGTCGGTCTAAAGTCTGGAGTCGGTCTAAAGTCTCGAGTCGGTCTAAAGTCTTGAGTCGGTCTAAAGTCTCGAGAGTCGGTCTAAAGTCTCGAGCCGGTCTAAAGTCTCGAAAAGGTCTAAAGTCTTGAGTCGGTCTAAAGTCTCGAGTCGGTCTAAAGTCTCGAGTCGGTCTAAAGTCTGGGAGTCGGTCTAAAGTCTCGAGTCGGTCTAAAGTCTGGAGTCGGTCTAAAGTCTGGAGTCGGTCTAAAGTCTGGAGTCGGTCTAAAGTCTCGAGTCGGTCTAAAGTCTGGAGTCGGTCTAAAGTCTCGAGTCGGTCTAAAGTCTCCAGTCGGTCTAAAGTCTCGAGCTGGTCTAAAGTCTCCAGTCGGTCTAAAGTCTCGAGTCAGTCTAAAGTCTCGAGCTGGTCTAAAGTCTCCAGTCGGTCTAAAGTCTCGAGCTGGTCTAAAGTCTCCAGTCGGTCTAAAGTCTCCAGTCGGTCTAAAGTCTCCAGTCGGTCTAAAGTCTCGAGCTGGTCTAAAGTCTCCAGTCGGTCTAAAGTCTCGAGCTGGTCTAAAGTCTCCAGTCGGTTCTAAGTCTCCAGTCGGTCCAAAAGTCTCGAGTCGGTCTAAAGTCTCGAGCTGGTCTAAAGTCTCGAGTCGGTCTAAAGTCTCGAGCTGGTCTAAAGTCTCGAGCCGGTCTAAAGTCTGGAGTCGGTCTAAAGTCTGGAGTCAGTCTAAAGTCTCGAGTCGGTCTAAAGTCTCGAGTCGGTCTAAAGTCTCGAGTCGGTCTAAAGTCTCGAGCTGGTCTAAAGTCTCGAGCCGGTCTAAAGTCTCGAGTCGGTCTAAAGTCTGGAGTCGGTCTAAAGTCTCGAGTCGGTCTAAAGTCTCGAGTCGGTCTAAAGTCTGGAGTCGGTCTAAAAGTCTGGAGTCGGTCTAAAGTCTGGAGTCCGGTCTAAAGTCTCGAGTCGGTCTAAAGTCTGGAGTCGGTCTAAAGTCTGGAGCCGGTCTAAAGTCTCGAGTCGGTCTAAAGTCTGGAGTCGGTCTAAAGTCTCGAGTCGGTCTAAAGTCTTGAGTCGGTCTAAAGTCTCGAGCTGGTCTAAAGTCTCGAGCCGGTCTAAAGTCTCGAGTCGGTCTAAAGTCTGGAGTCGGTCTAAAGTCTCGAGTCGGTCTAAAAGTCTGGAGTCGGTCTAAAGTCTGGAGTCGGTCTAAAGTCTCAAGTCGGTCTAAAGTCTGGAGTCGGTCTAAAGTCTGGAGTCGGTCTAAAGTCTGGAGTCGGTCTAAAGTCTCGAGTCGGTCTAAAGTCTGGAGTCGGTCTAAAGTCTGGAGTCGGTCTAAAGTCTCGAGTCGGTCTAAAGTCTGGAGTCGGTCTAAAGTCTCCAGTCGGTCTAAAGTCTGGAGTCGGTCTAAAGTCTCGAGTCGGTCTAAAGTCTCCAGTCGGTCTAAAGTCTCGAGTCGGTCTAAAGTCTCCAGTCGGTCTAAAGTCTCCAGTCGGTCTAAAGTCTCCAGTCGGTCTAAAGTCTTGAGATGGTCTAAAGTCTCCAGTCGGTCTAAAGTCTCCAGTCGGTCTAAAGTCTCGAGCCGGTCTGATGTCTCGAGTCGGTCTAAAGTCTCGATTCGGTCTAAAGTCTCGAGTCGGTCTAAAGTCTCGAGTCGGTCTAAAGTCTCGAGCCGGTCTAAAGTCTCGAGTCGGTCTAAAGTCTCGAGCCGGTCTAAAGTCTCGAGCCGGTCTAAAGTCTCGAGCCGGTCTAAAGTCTCGAGCCGGTCTAAAGTCTCCAGTCGGTCTAAAGTCTCCAGTCGGTCTAAAGTCTCCAGTCGGTCTAAAGTCTCGAGCTGGTCTAAAGTCTCCAGTCGGTCTGAAGTCTCCAGTCGGTCTAAAGTCTGCAGTCGGTCTGAAGTCTCCAGTCGGTCTGAAGTCTCCAGTCGGTCTAAAGTCTCCAGTCGGTCTAAAGTCTCCAGTCGGTCTAAAGTCTCCAGTCGGTCTAAAGTCTCGAGTCGTCTAAAGTCTCCAGTCGGTCTAAAGTCTCCAGTCGGTCTAAAGTCTCCAGTCGGTCTAAAGTCTTGAGATGGTCTAAAGTCTCCAGTCGGTCTAAAGTCTCCAGTCGGTTCTAAAGTCTCGAGCCGGTCTAAAGTCTCGAGTCGGTCTAAAGTCTCGTCGGTCTAAAGTCTCGAGTCGGTCTAAAGTCTCGAGTCGGTCTAAAGTCTCGAGTCGGTCTAAAGTCTCGAGTCGGTCTAAAGTCTCGAGTCGGTCTAAAGTCTCGAGCCGGTCTAAAGTCTCGAGCCGGTCTAAAGTCTCGAGTCGGTCTAAAGTCTCCAGTCGGTCTAAAGTCTCGAGTCGGTCTAAAGTCTCCAGTCGGTCTAAAGTCTCGAGTCGGTCTAAAGTCTCCAGTCGGTCTGAAGTCTCCAGTCGGTCTAAAGTCTCCAGTCGGTCTAAAGTCTCCAGTCGGTCTAAAGTCTCCAGTCGGTCTAAAGTCTCCAGTCGGTCTAAAGTCTCCAGTCGGTCTAAAGTCTCCAGTCGGTCTAAAGTCTCCAGTCGGTCTAAAGTCTCCAGTCGGTCTAAGTCTGGAGTCGGTCTAAAGTCTCGAGTCGGTCTAAAGTCTCCAGTCGGTCTAAAGTCTCCAGTCGGTCTAAAGTCTCCAGTCGGTCTAAAGTCTTCAGTCGGTCTAAAGTCTCCAGTCGGTCTAAAGTCTCCAGTCGGTCTAAAGTCTCCAGTCGGTCTAAAGTCTCCAGTCGGTCTAAAGTCTCCAGTCGGTCTAAAGTCTCGAGTCGGTCTGAAGCCTGTTGTTCCAGTTTCCTTGAACCCGTTGCTCTGATGTTTCTGCTGATCGGTCGTCAGGAGGTGATATTTGGAGTGTTCACAGATTATCGTCTGACTCACCTCACACTGAGTCAGAGGCAGCGAAAGGTCAACGCAGACGAACATTTTGTACCACATCCAGGGCCCGGGCGAGGACTGGAGCACAACACTCTCGTTTTGACACAATTTCAGTGGCAAAAACAAAAAGGAAACAAACACACTGTCTGTCTCTGACACAAGACACTGAGACCACACTGCAGCCAGAGGACATTTATGTTCTACCCAGAGGACATTTATGTTCTACCCAGAGGACACTTATGTTCTACCCAGAGAATATTTATGTTCTACCCAGAGGACATTTATGTTCTACCCAGAGGACACATTATGTTCTACCCCATATTTATGTTCTACCCAGGACATTTGTGTTTCTACCCAGAGGACACTTGTTACACCCAGAGGACACTTAGTTTCTACCCAGAGGACACACTTATGTTCTACCCAGAGGACACTTATGTTCTACCCAGAGGACAGTTATGTTCTACCCAGAGGACACTTATGTTCTACCCAGAGGACAGTTATGTTCTACCAGAGGACACTTATGTTCTACCCAGAGGACACTTATGTTCTACCCAGAGGACACTTATGTTCTACCCAGAGGACACTTATGTTCTACCCAGAGGACATTTATGTTCTACCCAGAGGACATTTATGTTCTACCCAGAGGACACTTATGTTCTACCCAGAGGACACTTATGTTCTACCCAGAGGACATTTATGTTCTACACAGAGGACATTTATGTTCTACCCAGAGGACATTTATGTTCTACCCAGAGGACACTTATGTTCTACCCAGAGGACACTTATGTTCTACCCAGAGAATATTTATGTTCTACCCAGAGGACATTTATGTTCTACCCAGAGGACACTTATGTTCTACCCAGAGGACATTTATGTTCTACCCAGAGGACATTTATGTTCTACCCAGAGGACACTTATGTTCTACCCAGAGGACACTTATGTTCTACCCAGAGGACATTTATGTTCTACCCAGAGGACATTTATGTTCTACCCAGAGGACACTTATGTTCTACCCAGAGGACACTTATGTTCTACCCAGAGGACACTTATGTTCTACCCAGAGGACATTTATGTTCTACCCAGAGGACACTTATGTTCTACCCAGAGGACATTTATGTGTACCCTACCCACCCCCAGGACACTTATGTTCTACCCAGAGGACATTTATGTTCTACCCAGAGACATTTATGTTCTACCCACAGGACACTTATGTTCTACCCAGAGGACATTTATGTTCTACCCAGAGGACACTTATGTTCTACCCAGAGGACATTTATGTTCTACCCACAGGACACTTATGTTCTACCCAGAGGACATTTATGTTCTACCCACAGGACAGTTATGTTCTACCCAGAGGACACTTATGTTCTACGTTCTTCTACCCAGAGGACATTTATGTTCTACCCCAGAGGACATTTATGTTCTACCCAGAGGACACTTATGTTCTACCCAGAGGACACTTATGTTCTACCCAGAGGACATTTATGTTCTGTTTTCCAGTCGTGGAGAAACACTTGATGTCATTTCCATCTTATTTTGCTTGTCCATCCATGTTCTTCCAGGTCGCGGGGGCAGCAGTCTAAGCAGGGACTCTCAGACTTCCCTCACCCCAGACATGTCCTCCAGCTCTTTCCCAGTCCAGCCGAGAGACATAGTCCCTCCAGCGTGTCCAAGATACATGGAGCTGGCGATGAGTGCTGTATGGCTGTGATACTTTTTTTTTTTTTTTTCCAGTGATATTTGTTTTGACACATGGCAAACGG
>JAIEZT010000620.1:0-38695 GCA_019594935.1 Periophthalmus modestus
AACCTATCACTTTCTTGTTTGTACGCACAATGGTTGAAAGTTTTAGCTTTGGACACATTAACTAATTGTGTTATTTCTTCAGAAAGGTGCGTGACTATTCTCTACAGAGTGACGACCTAAACCAGACGTTCGACTCGTGGGAACACACGGTTTGTTGTCGCAAGTCAGAGACATAGAGCTGCCATGAACAACAACCAGACAAAGAATGGCCTCCTATCTGTCTGAGAGCTGGGGCTGGACTATGGAACCCAGTTGATCACCAGTGTAGATGCTGGAGCCATCTTTAGTGGAGGAGGACTACCTTAACTCAAATATGTCTCAGATGATGCAACAACAGCAGTCCCAATATAAACTAGAGCCCGTATTCACTTTTTAACATACTCAAATTTAAAAGCACTAAATTTGGCGTTGGTGGTGAAAATACTATGATGAAGTTTCTCCCCATGGAACTTACAGTCAAACATAAAACCCTATAATATCGAGAGTCCTGGGAGCGGTGAGCCTTCTATCTTGGACTCACTCTGCAGAATGCAGGAGGAAAATACAAAACAAAAACCCATCTTGTGCCAAAAACATTGATCGCATAGGAACCCCCTACACTATATTATCAACCATAACAGACCTCCCTGATATACCCACAGCCCACTGTAGAAAAGATCGCTCGGCTCTCTTGAAAAGCCATAGAGCGCTATTACGTGGTCACACTCCGTCCAGGCGTTGTGTAGATGTCAACTCTCCGAACTTCAACTTTCAGGCACATGTCGATGATGGATCGTGCAAGCGACTAACCTCAGCTTTGGAGGAGTCTATCAACAATGTATCAACTGAGCGATGATGCTGGCCACTTTGTGAGAAATGGCCCAAAAGAACCCCAGACACGGGCAACTTCTCGTGTCGTTCTCCTTACACACCCACTTTACTAAGATCTGAAGTGAGACCGGAAGAATATACTCTGAAAGATGTCATGACGAAACACACTGGTGGTGTTTTTTAATTATGTATCAAAAAGATTTTGTCATGGACAAACACTATGCTCCCGTGTTCCGCTCGTATTGACACATACTGGTGCTCCAAATACTGGAACAGCCTCAGTCGACTCTGGGTAATCTCTTCGGAGGACTCTATAGCAAAGAAGTTCCTAATCCTAATACCAACTTCCAAAGATTTGTCCCCCAAATTTTATTAAAGTAACATTTCTCTCGGAAGGATGGTGCTGTGTCTAAGCCACGACTATGAAATGGACCTCAAGATATGCAGTGCCTTTTTGGAGGCTTCTTCAGCTGTGGAGTCAAACAACCCTATGGCAAACAATACACACCACTGCCCTCTTAATTCAGCCAACACCTTGTTACCACGAGCAATGACTGTGAGATCCATTACTGTGCCGCCTCAATGTCTTTTACTGGAGGAGAGCTGCAAGATATCCGACTGCCCCCATTCACCAAACCTCCACAAATTAGAATGGAAGCTGATGGTAATGTGATGGTTATGACTGAGGGAGAGAAGAACTGGGTCAGAGTTGGTGAAGACAAGCAATGGAAACTGTCCAAACCAGAGGAAATCCAAGAAATGGTAAAGAAGATGAACCCTGAACATAAAAAGACCTGGATAGCTTTTGTGGTGCTAGCTTTAGTCGCCCTGGTGGTTTTGATGGTAGTGATAATAATCAAAAAACGAAGGGATCAGGCTGCTTCCAGTGGTTACATAACATATGTTCCTGAGCGATCCGAACAGGATGTCATTATTTCTGATGAACCCTCAGCATAAGCAGACCTCCAGGTGTGTAAAGATCAGGGCAGACTTTGTGATACCGGGTTAGGGGGTAATGGTAGTCATAGTGTGGGGAAAAAGCTGTTTAAATCTGTCTGTATTGTTGTGCATGTGTATTTTTCTGGGGATCTGGTCATGTTTGTAAATATATTTTGTTGTTCTGAAATATTTTACCTGAAAAAAAAAAAAAAGCTAAATAAAAAAAAAAACAAAAAAAAAACATATTATGATTTTATGACAGATCTTCTACAACTGGGGGCATTATATAACACTATCTGTAATTGTTTTCACATTTTTTTCTTATCTAAGTAACATGTTTTCTGTTATTGATTAAACAATAGAACATTATTACTGTGAAGCCTTTATATTGGTTTTGTTTTCCTCATATGGAGTCTAATGGCAGGGGTTCATATTTTGCATTAACTTCTTGGTGTTGAGGGTTTTTGATGTTCAATAAAACATAATGGAATGAACAGAATTGTTGACACTTTGTATTTCACTGGGGAAGTCCATTGCAGATATCGGCATGTTAAAGTGTGGAGCTGGTAACGTTTAAAAATTGTTGGGTAATTTCCAGTGACGTGTGCTCATGTGATTTATTGTTGGCACTTCCCTTTTGGGGTTAACTTAAAATCAGCCTTGGGTTTGCTTTAGAAAAGAGAACAGAAAGTGGTCTAACAGGTTCAGAGGTATTTGCTTACTGCCATTTACTGCAGAGGCACCACCGGCCAAATAATCAATTTATTTTATGACAGCAAATAGAATCACTGTTATCTAATACTAACCACTGAGAGCAGACATGAGATTTGTTTAATGTTTTCAACTCTTGGCAACACCTTGCGTCGAGGGTGGAGACATAAAGTGGAGTTTCCCAAAGCAACAAGAAGAGACATGCTTGTCCAGGGTTGCCAGATAAGCACACCTTTTCCAAGAAGTTTGCTTGTGGGGCAAACAAAGGATTGCTTTGGCCTGCAAGAGAGGGCACTGAGATGTATCTCTTCAGAATCAATTTTTTGCTCTTACTGTCTATAGCAGGCAGGGAGACAAAATGTAGCACTTCATCTTGGCCCGCACAGATAAGAAATTCATATAGTTCAAATCACGAATATTTAAAGATTTAGCTCACCTCTTTGACTTCTGTATAGTAAACTTAAATTGGGGTTTGATTAGATAATTGTCAAGTGAAGTTTTGAGCAGTTATCGATGCTTCAGGTAAACTAAATAGCACAAGTACTTTGCTCCTCCCCCAACATTCCCATCTTGTGATGCACTCTCTGACACAAAGGGGAAGTTGCCTTGTACTTAAAAGACTCTCGCAGGTCTGACTAGCCCCAATCAACATGGCGACACTGGTTTTGTGTCTGCTCTAGTCCTCCTTCAGAGTGGGCCCTCTTTTTCCACAAGCCGCTCTTCCAACTGGCTCAGACAATGCCGCGCGTCCACAAACCTCTCCATCACATCTCTGGGGGTCCTGCCTGGCGGAGGCTGGGACAACCTGAGGAACATGGACATGGGTCGAGTGATGAACTTCAGCTACTCCCAGTGTCAGACCACAGAGGACGGCATCTACCTCATCCCTGACGAGGTGTTTGTGATCCCCCAAAAGGAGACAGGGGTAGAGACCAGCTCAGAGATCATCAGCTCGTGGACAGAGCAGAAGAGTGTCACCTCTAGCTCCATAAATGCAGATGTCTCCTTCCTCGGTATGGTGAATGGGAAATTTTCAACAGAAAACCAAAGAATGAAAACGCACCAGGTCAAAGATTCTGCCACAACAACCAGAGTGCAGGTATGTTTTACAGTTATACATGCAAATTTACCAAAGCTAGTGTATGTATATATTTTAGGATATTATCAATATAGTCAACTAGCAGTTTGTGAAGAAAATTAACCAAGAAATGGAAAATTATGTGGAGTTCAAACTTTGTACATGTAATAAAAATAAATAAATGCATAAATAAATAAAAAACAAATTAAATAATTATCTTCTCCAATGTATACCATATAAAAGTTAATTTTAAAAGACATTGGATTTTTTTATTATTAACCAATAATTATCATCTTTGTTATAGGTGCGTAACTTCATCTATTCTGTGAAAGCGTATCCAGACTTCACACTGGACTCACGTTTTATTCAGCAAGTCAAAGACATAGCAGATGCCATTGAAAACAACCAGACAAAGAATGCGGCCTATCTGTCTGAGAGGATAGTGGTGGACTATGGAACCCATGTGATCACCAGTGTAGATGCTGGAGCCTCTTTAGTGGAGGAGGACTATCTGAACTCAAATATGTCTCAGATAATTTTCTCAGGGTTAAGTGTTAAAGCCCAGGCAGGATTCAATTTTTTCGACAAGCTCAAATTTGACATAGGTGGAGGGAGTTCCCAACAAAGCGCAACCCTTCAGACCTACCAATCCAATATCCAATACTCGCTTACACAGAGTCACGGAGGTGTGCCTTTCTATCCTGGAATCACTCTGCAGAAGTGGCAGGAAAGTACAAAAAACAATCTGGTGGCTATTGATCGCTCAGGAGTCCCCCTACACCATATTATTAACCACAACACACTCCCTGATATACCACCTTCCACTGCAGAAAAGGTCTCTCAGTCTCTTAAAAAAGCCATACAGCGATATTACGTGGTCAACACTCGTCCAGGCTGTGTAGATG
Source organism: Periophthalmus modestus (assembly GCA_019594935.1). Lineage (NCBI taxonomy): Eukaryota > Metazoa > Chordata > Actinopteri > Gobiiformes > Gobiidae > Periophthalmus > Periophthalmus modestus. The sequence continues at coordinate 4,444 of JAIEZT010000620.1, forward strand.
TCAACTCCCAGAACTTCAACTTTCAGCAAATGTTGATGATGCATCGTGTGAGGGCCCAGCCACTAACCTCAGCTTTGGAGGAGTCTATCAACAATGTAATCAACTGAGCAATGATGCAGGGCCACTTTGTGAGAAACTGGCCCAAAAGAACCCAGACACGGGTGATTTCTCCTGTCGTTCTCCTTACACACCCACTTTACTGAGATCTGAAGTGAGGCAGGGAAGGATATACACTTTATATGAATGCTATGATCATACATACAGGTGTGGTTTTTTGCACTTACAACACTGCCACCAACAAGTTTGCCGGGACAATTACTATGTGCGTTCCGCTCGTATTGAGACATACTGGTGCTCAGTGAACGGTAAAGCCCCAGATAACTCCGGGTATCTATTCGGAGGCCTCTCTACAGCCCATCCATGCTTAATCCCATCACTAACTCCAAAGGTTGTCCTCTAAATTTTATCGAAGAAAAATTCCTCTCAGACGGAATGGTGGTTTGTGTAAGTCGTGACTATGAAAGAGCCTCAAGATTCGCTGTGTCTTTTGGTGGGCTCTTCAGCTGTCAGTCAAACAACCCCCTCGCAAACAATCAACGCCGCTGTCCTCCTAAATTCAGCCAACACCTTGCGATTGTGAGTGATGGGTGCGAGATCCTTTACTGCGTCCAGTCAGGGTTATTCACTGGGGGAGAATTGAAACCTATCCGACTGCCTCCATTCACCAAACCCCCTCTCGTCAGCATGCAGGCCACCAACACTGTGATGGTCATGACTGAGGGAGACAAAAATTGGGTAAGAGTAGGGAAAACCAAATTGTGGAAACTGGCCAAACCTGAAGAGATCCAGGACATGGTGAAGCAGATGGACCCTGAGTACAACAAGCTGTCCAGTGGGGAAAAGACTGGGATAGCTTTTGGGGTGCTGGCTTTAGTTGCGCTGGTGGCTGTGGGAGCGGTACTATTCAAGAAAAGACGAAGGCTGTCAAGCTTTTCAAAAAGTTATGAAGAAATACAAGGAGATGCTGAAGAAACAGAGAGATTAACACCAGAAGCTTAAAAAAATACACATCAGGAAACTAACCAGCAAGGGACCAGTCAACTTTCACAATCAATCACAATATAATAATTTTTTTATTGCATAATTTTTTATTAAGATTTGCCATATATGCTAATTCACTGAATATATGCATGCAAAAAAAAAAAAAGATGAACAAACAGCACTTTCACCAATGTACAAGACAAATCAATGTGGTATTGGTTTTATGTTACACATGATTATTGTGAGAACGTTACGGTTTTACAGTATTACTGACACCAAAACAACAGTGGAAATCTTAATTACTTTCATTCACTGTCTAATAGAGCATTATTTCAGAAGCATGTGGCCAGTTTTATAAAACCAAACTTTCTGAATGACAAAGTTCATGTGACATAAATAGCCAGATAACGAGCACTTTACATTTAGGTTTACTTTTTTGGAGTGAAGACTGTATAGAAATTACTTCATTTTGCTTCGATAAAAATGCTTAAGATTATTATATTTTTTTAGCTCTTACAACCATAACGTGATTTGAATAATCTTGATTAGCCCCAGGTGTCTATTTTTATCATTTTGTTTTTAAATAGCTTTTAGATATTTTTTTTGATGGTCAGTTTAATGGAAATTAAATGACATTCTTAAAGGTTTCTGAGGGTAAAGGGTACAGCAAACCAGCACAGACTTGCACACTGTAGAAAACAAATGTGAATAAACAGCGCCCCCATGAGGCCAAACGCCACTGCAAGTCCTTTTTTGTGAGAATAAAAAGTAAGAGGTTATTGTTGTATACATTTTTATTGTTTAATGCGGATATGAATAAAATGTATGAAGTAAATAAGATTCACAGTTTAATTAGCTTAAGAGTTTGCCTTTAAACTGCTTAAACTGAAGAACAAAGCTTTGAATCTGTGCACTGTAAATATACTTGAATAATAAAATACGATTTGTAACAAACATTTTAAATAAATCTAAATTTAAATAAATCTCTCGAAATTTATTTTACGTAGTTATTATGTATTTTGTTGTTATGTTATTTATTATTGTTAACTTATTTATCTAAGATACATGAATACATAAGAGATAACAGTATCACTTAGCCCCAGACACTATACCACACTTTATATTGGAAGAAATGACATATTAATTCAGATTCCATTAAAAAAATCTTCCTACTATTTAGATGTATTTAGGCTTATACTTTATACTCACTTGATCATTCAAAATATTTTTATTCAACTTCAGAATGTGGTTACACTGCTACATTTTAAGAGAAGAAAACAATGACATCTTATCTCAGTCAAAGATGAGAGCAAACTAAATAATTGGGTATTTAAAGACATAATTGTACAAATTTGCAGTCACGGCCTCAAACACTTCCTGATCTTGTTCAGGGAACCAGACAAAGACACAGATGAGTCATGTCTGGTTAGGTTAGGTACAGACAGGTTCGCTCTGGGCTATATAATCCTTCTATGTCTTTCTTGTAAGATTTTGTCATCGTTGCTATAACCTGGCATATTTACACTGATATTCATTGTTATGTCCCTGTTGTGGAAAAAATGACAATTCTAGATGAAAAGTAATCCATTTGCGAAGCTCGGTGAGTTTTGAAATGCAGAAAAAAAGGTTTATTCTTTGTTACAGCAGATACAGACAGGACAGGACACAGACCTGCCCTGGCCACAGACTCACTTTTCTCCCCCGGTCTGTCCTCTCAACCCCAACTCCAACCCCCACTCCAACCTAAGATCCACCCTGAGCATCTGAGGTCTGACTATTTTATACCAGAATGACAATACTGCATACATTTCAAAGCAGAGTGACTTTTGTTTTACATCCATGAGATAATGAACTTTTACACTTAGACAGGTAGAATGACAACGAGTTTCCTGTGGGATGGAGACAGAACCTTCACACGTGTTAATATCTGGTCTGGGTCTGACGCTGATGTGATCTCACTCAGGTGATCAAATGCTTTTAAAGACACAACATGAATATACTTAAATTTCCATCACAGTCCCTATCAATTTAATAATAATACTACAAAAAAAAACTTAGAGACTGCAATGGACTAGGCCGATTACTATTACTGTATCAACATATTAATGCTATTCTATCCATCATTTAAACAATAAATTATGGGTAGAATCCTATAATTTTTGGCTAAATATTTACATTTTTTTGCACGGTAGAACTTATTTTAATATTCTCTTTGTAGTACCATACGAGCTGTAGATGAATAAGTAACCTCTGACTTATTATAGCTAATTAAAAGTTAAATTATGTTGCAGTCCATCTTCTCTTATGATATTATACATTTAAAAAGAATCTACTGGTATTGTGCTTTAGGCTTTTTCTGTCAGTAATTTCAGTATCATATATATGATATGTTCTGCAGCAATATATTACCCTTCAAAATGTGTTGTTGTGACAGGTCTGTCATGGACACAGTACTCATCTATTTCCAGTAAAGAGGGCTCAGAATGGCATGTGTCTGATCTCTCGTGACTATAAAAACAGTCCCTCCCCCACATATGCACATGCGCACACACAGGTCTGAGGGATGTGTGGAGCTAGGTCATGTTCATGAAAAGAAACCCATTTAATCTGAGGAAATGGTCTAAGGGCTTTGGACAGAGAGAGAAAGGGGAAGCAGATAGAGAGTGCATGCACCAGAAAGGAGAAAATCAACTCAGAGCTGCACAGAAAGTCATTATAAGTGTGTTATAAGGGATTTAAGGAGTTTGTTAAGAGTTTTAAGGTTTAAAGAGGTGGATAAAACAATGTTCCTTTTTGCTGAGACAGAGGTAAGAAATTGAACAGAAGGAAGAACAGAATCTGCAAAGCAACACAAAAGACTCATTCAAGTGCAAGGTAAGGGAAAAAGCTTTGCCAAGTCTCTGCACGTTTCGGGTTGAGTCAACATCTGTGCGGCTGGATTATACACTATCATTTTCAAAGCAGCTTAGCAATGCATCTAGTTAGTGTTTTAATAAACTTCTCACTGTTGATCTATATTCTATGCTTGCCATAAATAACTAAGATGTAAATAGATGAGTGTGTACAGCAGTTTTTTTTTGCCCTTCGTAGCAACTGATTCAAGAAGTGTATTTACCATTTGGGATTCTTGCGCAGGGCTATCAGAAGTTCAAGTTAAAACAGCTAAAAGTGCTATATTCATCATACATTCAAAAGGAAGTATACGCATTCAATACATCATTTGAATAGAACTACTTACTTAAAGTTGGAGTACCTGAATTGTGCAAAATAATGCATTTAAATATTACTAGTGCCTAGCTCTTACAAACCTCTTGGCACGTCACCAGTATCCACATGCAAGATTTGGCCACTAGCACAACTTTTGAACAGTTTTCTCAGACAGAAAAGTGAAGCAGGGTGGACAATGGAAGGACAGCCAGTTATCTCCAATCCCAAAGCATCATATAGTGAATCATATGGCTCAAGTTTGTGATAAATAAAATGTTTTCGAATTAGATGAAGACCACATCCAACCCGTCTGATTTTTGTCATAAAGTTTATATTTTTACAATACACACATATAATTACTGTTTTGCACATGCTGAAGTAGCAAACACTGAGTCCGTTCTTGTATGTTTAGGTAACAATGGCAGGACACCAGCTGCACACGGGCCCCCTCCTGCTCCTGATAGTGGCCGTCTCAGTGGTGTTTGACATCCGTTATATCCAGGGCTGTTACACTGGCTCGGGGTCAGAGTGTGAAAAAGCCTCATTTGTTCCTGGTCATAACCTGGCTGGAGAGGGATTTGATGTGGTGCGGATGCGGCGCACTGGAGCGTATGTGATAAACGTCAAAGCCCACCTGTCTGACAACCACACCTGTACACTGTGCCTCAACCGCTTCCAGAAAGACCAGGTACACTGACATTTGACCAGCACTTTAAACTGTTGTCCCACTTATTTTGTGTTCTGTATCACTTAATGTGTTTTTTGTTTTAAATAAGGTATCATGGGGTGTCATCAAACTACATTAATTACGATTGACAAATTAGGTGTTTCCCACAGGTTTAAAGTGAGACTACTGTGACAAAAATCATTGTATTTAATATCATTATCTAAATAAAATAAAAATCATTATACACCATAGTCTCCTCTACTGGGAAACCCTATCTGCCTTAACCCAAAACATACACCACAGGTACAATCCTCCAGCTAAGTTAGTCCTGAAATAGCCTAGCAAAACGATCACGGAGATGGGTCCCCGGGCTCGGCACTACGACTCCTACTGCCCCTGATGAGGTGCTCCAGAAGCACTGAAGGATGGGTCAAATGCAGTGTACCTTAACGTATGAATACAATTTTTGGACTATAAATGTCACTTATTTCCTCGACAGACATTAAATATTGTTACTTCAATACGTATATGACACCACTAGTGAGCAAAAAGTATCATTTGCATCACCTGTTCACCTTGTTTTTAGACTATGGAGGTAAAAATGTGACTCTGAGGGCCATCATAGTCTCTTATCTGAAGGAGAAACTTGTACTTTTCAAATACTGTATGGTGTTGTTTTCCAGGTCCAAAGGCTTCCAGCAGCTGTACTAGACTGGCGTCCTTTTAGCCGCTGCAGTAAACAGCTGTCCAGTGCTCTTCATCACTCTGTGGACTCACTGTTACTCAGCTCCAGCTCCATGGTCAAAAACAACTGGGGTCTAGGACTCAGTCTGGATGAGATCGGGAATGCCGTGCTAGGAGGGAGTCGATCTGATTTGGCCAAATTTGCCCGCTCACAGCACAGTGTGGACAGAGCCACTTTTGCCATCCATGAAATCAGCTGCACATACTACAGGTGACAGGTTTCATTTTGTCATCATTTTGTTGAATGGAAGAACAGACTTAAAATAGCTTCTGTTTGTGGAAATAGAGAAGGCCAAAAGAAAGGGAAGGAAAGAAGGAGAGGAAGTAAAAGTAAAAACATTTTTTAGCTGAGCAGACATCTAAAATCCTCTTAACAGCAAAGACTATAAATGCATTTACTAATCTAGTAATCTGCTGAAAAATTAAGAAAAAAACATAATAACCAGGTTATCTGAATATACACAAACAATGATTACTGCATTACAGTTAGTTACATTTAGGTAAGTTATGCTAATTGGTTATATTTTTAGGTATAAGGTGCACTGTACAATTTGTGGAAAAGGATCTGCCATCTTACTGTTCCCCAATATGGCCTTAAAATCATCTCTATTACCATAGAGGCAAGCAGGTGGTGACACAAGGCCAAGTTTTAGGTCAGATCTATGGAGAGGGAGCCGGTTCACTGTGCGAGTGCGTGTTATTCAAGGTATTTTTGAGACAAAAGCACAAGCTAGATAAATAGATTGAAAGACTTACTGTGGCAAAGCAATAACATCTCCTTAGAGGCAAGCAGGTGGCCAACCCCCACCAAGAAAAGTTACAAAGTGGACCTTTTAAGAGAAAAAATACTGTCACAGATATCTTCTGGAATGCAAGTGCTATCAAAGATCATAGTTAGTGAAAACGTTTCTTTAGGGCTAAACAATGTGTGTCTTTTGTTATTGCAGCTACAGACTGGCTGACCATCCACAGCTGAGTGCAGAGTTCAGCAAACATCTGAAAAGACTCCCACAGAGCCTGAACACCAGCCAGGACAAGGCTCTCTATAGACGCCTCATAGACACTTATGGAACGCACTACATTCATCAGGTCAGCAAAATAAAGAAGGCATAACAATCGCAGGGTCCCTCCCTCACAACACAATGCACGATAAATGTCTCATAATACTGTTAATATCATAATATTGCAAAATTGCAATAATCTAAATTACAAAAATAGTTCAAACTTGCTTCTTGCAAATTAGAAAAAATGCAAAAATTCTTCTTGTTTCACCTGCTAACCTAGAAAAAATCATCCATGCTATTGTAACTTCAAGACAGAACTCAGCGGAAAGACTGTTGATTAATAAAAGGACACATGAGCACATCACACCAACTAGCCTCCCCACACTGGCTCCCCATCAACTTTCAAATCGATTTAAAATGTTATTAATAACCTTTAAAGTGACTGGCCTCGACCCCCACTATATTGCTGACCTTATATCTGTGTAAACCCTCAGTCGTCCAGGTCTGATCCATAGCCGCTTCTTCAGTTCAAAACTGAAGAAGCGGCTTGTATGAGCAGTGAAACGTCTTCACTCTTATAACGATTTGTCCAGTTGACAGATTTCAACTTCGTCTTTTGCTTTGCTGACCTTATGTTCCTAGTCACTCACTTCGTTCTTCAGACCAAAGCCCCCTCTTGACTCCAGACTAGAGGGACCACCAATCCTCTCAGACTGGCTGCAGACCTTTCGATAAAAAGACCCAAGCTGATCATTAACAATTTAAAGTGACTCATTCTTGATCAATTAAAATCCGATTAATTGCATGGTCCTACATTTCAGTGCATGTTTTTGTAGCAAACGTGCAATAATCTCTTCGATTTTGTATTATTTTAGGTCCAACTTGGAGGCAAAGTGCGAAGAATAACAGCTTTTAGGACTTGCTTGGCGACACTGAAGGGGTTCTCAGAGACACAGATCAAGAACTGTCTAAATATAGAGCTTCGTATGGCCCTTGGGATCCTACCTGCCAATGCAACGGTTTCCAACAAGTGTGACGACTTCCTAAAGGGCAACATGAGTATGGGGTTCTACCAAGGCTTCATGACCCATAAAATTGAGGTTCTTGGAGGAGAGAGGTACTTCCCAGATATTTTGTACCACCAAGACCCTTCTGAATCATACCACAGCTGGATGAACAGCCTCCAAGAAAATCCAGACGTGGTTTCCTATGCAATTTTCCCTTTGCACCATCTGGTAGACGATGCACAAATCAGCACCAACTTGAGGAATTCTGTCACAGAGTACATCAAGGAGAACCAGCTGCGAGAAGATCAGCTAGGCATGAAAAAGTGCTCCCCAAAACCCAATCTAGACCATAACTGCTGTCCATTGAGAGCTGGAAGAGGGACGCTTACTTTAGAAATCCAGAGAGCAGCAGGATTACGAGCAGATACGTTCACCAAAACAGATGCGTATGTAAAAATATTCTACAATGGTATGTATGAGGAGACGCCAACTGTAATGGACGACAATAATCCGGTTTGGAATACCAGCTACGTGTTTGGGTCAGTGGAGCTCGGGCAGGAGATGTGGTTTGAAGTGTGGGATAGGGACGTGCTGTATAATGATATGGTTGGGAGGTGCCTGGTGTTCCCTGAGAGAGGAACTCATGGACTCAGCTGCCAACTTAAGAAAGGTGTGCTGTATTTTAGTTACACCATTAAATGTGATGCTCACCTCACAGGCTTCAGGTGTGGGAGGTACTCACCCAGTGCAGAGTAGATTATATTTTTACAGTCAGTAACATATTTGTTATATAAATAAAATGTACACATATTTTAGTAATTTTAGCAACATATTTTAGTAATTTTAGTAAGGCAAATGTATACATTACAGCAAACAATGGAATTAGGGAGAGTATTTGTATTTTAGTACACTTTGTAACATTTACAATAGTTGTTTATGTACAGTACAGTATTGTGGTATAAAATATAGAACTTATTTTTACTAGAGTTTTTTTGTTTTGTTTTTTCACATTTTTATTATAAGATTCTTAACACAATATGACAATGTTTAAAACTGAACAGTAAATTATATTACAGCCAAATAGACCTAAATAAATACTTTTAAAACTATGCAAAGGGAGTTTGATTACTTTTCATTTAAATGTATGTGACTGGGGTCTGTGGCTTCACCACCAGTATGAAAAGAATGAATATTGCACTGTAAAAGGGGGTCTTGAAAGGTGCTATATAAATCAAATGCATTATTATTAATGTCCAGACAGACACACTGTAGTTTGTGTGTATTGTGTATATTGTAAAGAAACAAGTCTAAGAAAAACATTGAAATATTTATTACTTCGTCTCAACATACATACAAAAACAGGCAGACATTACAAGAGCCATGGAAGGCAACAGCATTCTCTGTCAGAGACAGTTTCCTGTGTTTAAGACAGACATTTTAAGAAAAAATACTGAGCACAGTATATGAACACATTCTGTTTGTATAAAAATGTATTTGTGAAACACGAGGTATCCAGAGTTGATGTCTCAAGTTTTTCTTTTTCACAAAATACTTGTAAATAACAGAAATTAGATGGATGAAAATCATAAGACACAACATATACAAGACATTATTAAATGTGGCTGAACAGTGTATGGTAAGTACTAAATACATACATTAAAATGAAGGGGTTTTCAAAATGAAATCTGCAGTCAAATCATCTGAGCCTAAATTATATCACGTGCAGCACAAACAAATCTATTACAGTTTATAAGTGGTTGGACCGGTAACAATGCCCTTTTAGACTTATTTAGACTAGGGATTTTTTTTCACCAGCAAACACAGAACCCTAATTTAAATGGATGAGTAACGTAAAGAAACAGCACGTAACATTCTGGAGGTGGGACGTCACCTGCACGATTCCAAGGACCATACTTTGTACCTTTGTACCATTCTTCATGGAGCTTGGTATGTTTAATAGCATAAGGAGAAATATTCCATGGAAACAAGCAAGACGAGGCCCTCCTTGAGGCCAAATAAGAGACAGGGCTGCAGAGATGCAAGCTCACGGCAAGAACACGTTTTTTTCAATGTAATAAACTCAATGAAATACCATACTTTTATTTTAGTCTATTCTTTTGGCTATAAAGTTACATACTGTGGCTTTGAAAAAAAAAAAAAAAAAAAAAAAAAAAAAAAAAAAAAAGGACTAAAGGGGGGTTTCATTATTTCAAGTATCATTGCTTTTTTCTAACTGTTTTCAGCCCTTGTATACAAACACATATATGCACAAACCACTGTACATGTCAAACATGGGTCACTGAAAAGGTGTTTACACTATCGACTGGAAAATTGTGGGTGGTGTTTTAGTTGCAGTTTTCAGTTCAGGCACAGTTTGCACGGTACAAGGAACTGCAGCATTTGGTCTTTAGATTTGTTCCAGTGTAGCAAATTCCGTATGAAAAGAGTCTCTTCTTTTCTCAAGTAAAGTATCACAGCCCCAGTGTAGCTTTGAGCAGCGAGGCCATGTCTTCAGGGATGGTCCCCTCCACAGCTGCAACAATAAGTCTTTTGTGAACAAGAGCATAGAATATACCTCAAAAGAACTTTTCATGAAATTATTTAAAAGTTTGTGACCAAATCGATTTTAGATACTGGTAATCGGACTGGAGGCAACTGGAGTGAGTGAGGTGGAACATAATTCAAGTAATATAAAAGTGGTTTTGGAAATGAAAATAACGTGTTAATATAGACCGAGCATAGTTAAATAAACAAATTGTTTCTTAATTGTTTATTTAATATATTCTATACACGTTTTTTAACATTATTATATGCAGGTTCATAATACTTTTCACAAGTTTAAAATAGCAGAGCAAACTAACTGGATTTGACCCAAGAAATTCAACACAAGAGATTTATAAAAAATTATAATACAGAAAATCATCACATATCAGATGTCAGTTAATCCTCTCCCATCGCCTCCACACTAAAATTCAACATTCTGCATTTTTTATTTCATTTGTCCAACATTTATATATCTAAAAATGTAATATAATACAGTTGACTATAATTTTAATTTCACACAGTGAAGATAAGGCCAGTATGGTTGCGGTCGGTTAAGGTTAGGGTATAAGATCAGGTCTAGTGATTTACAGAGAATTCATCTTACTTGTGTCTGCTGCAGTCATGTCCTGCTCCAGTTTGAGTTTCCTCAGCCCCAGCTGAAGTATGCAAGCTTCTATTGTGTCTTTACTGATGAGTTTGATCACCTGCACAGTCCTAACAAACAAAGAGAAATATTCATAGAGAAAAAGACCATAGGACATAAATTACTGCTATGCACTCTACACTCTATTCAATAGTTAGTAAACTCTGCAACATTTAAAGCAGACCTATTCTGCAAAATCAATATTGCATAGTCATTTTGGTACAAATGAAAAAAAAAAAAAAAAAATTCCACTGATTTGCAGCTATCCATAGAGGGGGCCGACAGCTACAGGGCACTTTGTTGTCATTAAATTGTTTTAGATGAATATTGCGATTTAAAATGTGCAAATTATAACATAATGATCCACAGGTGTCACTAATTATAACTATATAGCAGACACAAGCACAGTATGTCTTCTTTAATCATCTGAACTGTTTGACTACGGATGTTCCATAAAATGAGGAGTAATATTAACGAAAGAAGTAACAGCTAGATAAAATGAGCAATCTAACCATTGTCATAAAATAACTTACTATTCACAACTGAATTCACCTGGAGCAGAAAGTGTGATGGTATTTGAAATATTTTTCACAAGTTTTAAAATGAGGAGCAAACTAACTGGATGCACTCTCACCCTCCCTGGATTCTACAGATTCAAGATTTTTTTATTTTTTTCCAAGTACAATAGTGTCACTCTTTTGACAAATGTCAAATGTCATGTCAAATGTCAAAATGATCATCCTTTTACATGTGTACTGTCATTTTGATACAAGCACTGCACCATCTTTCTCATGTGTAAAGACCAGTTAACAACTATTAGATTAATAAATTACCAGGCAATTATTTCAATGATCAATTAACTTCTCCCAGTGCTAAACTTCCTGGGCTTTTCTCCTCTCTGCTAAAATGATTGCATCTTAAATGTGTGTCTTACTTGGTCTGTCCCACCCGATGGCACCGGTCCTCCGCCTGTTTGTCGTTGTAGGGGTTACAGTCGATGTCATGAAGGATGACCACATTGGCTGAGGTGAGGTTAATGCCCAGACCTCCGGCTCGTGTGGACAACAGGAACACAAATATGTCTTTGTCGTTGTTGTACTGGTCAATCAACATAATCCTGTAACATATTAAAATATTATTATTTTTTACTAATTAACAGGGAAATAAGGATTAAAAATTAATTCATCTAAAATTTATCATATGTCTAAAGTGCTTATAGTTTAAAATGTCCTGCCTTCTAGCTCAATTTTAAAGGATTTGCCTATCAGATTGTCAAGGTTTAAACTTTGTCTATGGTAAATATCGCAGCATTTATGGGGTCTATCCATATGAAACAAGATCATGTTTAACAGGTAGTTCAACTGATATTAACTCATTATTTTTTTCTTCACTACAGCTTCACAATCAAACCTAGACTCAGTTTTTTAAAAATAATTTGCCTTCACTTTCTTTAACTGTCTGAATGCAGGAGGATCTGGAAGCGGACACAGCACAATGAACAACTATAAATGTCTCTCAAAGGGAGAGTGCAGAGGAATTCTCATCTTGAAAATTCTCATAACAAAATATATAACTTATTTTCCTGTTCATCAGTCATCTGTGCGTGTGTGTGCCTGTGTTTTTTCTTTTTTGCTGTTTGTTTTGATACAACCTGACAAATCCATTACCAGGATTTCATTCATATATACCAAATCACCCATAGACAACATAGGCGCCTATCCTCCATCTGAGATTATTTCTACATCAAATTTAAAAATGTGAATGCAACCTATTAAACAATTCAATATCTGACCTGTCTGCAATAGGTGTGGATCCATCCAGACGGACATATCCATGGTTATGATGCTTCAGAAACACTTCTACAATGTCCAACATCATAGTGAACTGACTGAACAACACCACACGGTCACCCTGGAAGAAGACACAGATCATGGTTTTATTCTGAGGCTGGGCAAAAAAAAAAAAAAATTAAATAAAAAAATAAATAAATAAAAAAAAGAAATCATCGATAAATCAATTGAATCGATAAAAAGCAAACTAAGTTCAAATTGAAGAAAATTTGATTTTCCCCCACTTTATTGCATTGGAAATACAGTGTTCTGTGGCCGGCACTCACACATGCACAACTGAACCGACCCATAGCCCTGCGACACAGAGCTATTTGTTTTACATGTCGTGCAGCAGCGTTAGTGGAGAAAAAAGTCCAGCGGCATGAAAAATTTTGTATACTATAAGATCTTTAAAACATAGTGAGCATTAAGATCTTGCCTATTTTGGTGAAGTTCTTTCTGGTTGGACATAGACAGCATGTATTACATATGATTTACATAGAAGTTATTCCATAATTGCAACCATAGAGTTAACATGCCTAAACTTAATTAAAGCATGTTGCACAATTCAAAAAATAACGTTTAAACTGTCCAAAAACCCTTAATTGCGCGTAAACTGACCCTGAATTTTGGGTGGAATTTTTCGTGTTGATGACATAGGTAAAGGTATTCAGTTTTAGAACTTACAGCTACTTCTTATATTTTTGTACTTTTCTTCAACTTGTTTTCTACAAACTGCCCCTTAAATAATGTAAAACTATGATAAACATTCACTACAGACACTACCCCACCAAACAAAGCAATAATTAATAACAGTTTGCAGTAAATTCTTAGTACACACCTTTTCTTTAAATGTGCTCAGCAGTTCGATGAGATGTTTAAACTTCCCTGAGTCCAGTAAGACACTCGTCTCCAGTTGGAAGGAGCTGATGGAGCTGTAACGTTTGCACAGATTATGCAACTCAAAGTCAGACATCACCTCCATGTCCTCTTGAATCAAAGCAGCATCAGCATCAAAATGTGTGGGCTCCTGTGAACAGAAAAAAGCATGGTAAATAATGCTTAAGACATTAGCTGCAAATACAGTTACTCATTAGCGGTGATATACTGATCATTATCAGAGAGCCCTTTCCTGATAAAATTCAGATGAAATAAGTTAGTCAAACAAAAATGTGTTAAAACTTGTCTTTGTTTTAAAATGCATTACTTGTGGTTTTAGATTAAAGGTCCTTTATTACACAAAATGGATTCTTGTGACTATTAAGCCATATTATAATGTTGTTACCTCCTCAAAAACATACTTGGAGTTGTGTTTTGTTTCATTCACACGTTTGGAGATGTAGACAGACTAATAATAAAGGATTACTCAAAGCTCAAAATGGGCTGAAATCCCAATGATTTTAAGGAATATGAAGGATTTTCAGTTTGAGAGAAGAACTCAGCCTAAATATTCAGGGTTTGTGTGTTAAACATGTGTGAATGAAACAAAACAACTCCAGGTCTGTTTGTGATGAGGAAACAACATTATAAAATAGATCAGAAAATAGTGTAATATGGGCCCTTTAAGTACAGTAGTAGACAAACATGAAATGACAGTAAAATGACCCAAACAAAGGAGTAGATATATTATTTAATGCCATTATTTGTTATATTAAGTTAAATTAAGCTTTCTGGAATATAGTTTTATTTATTTTTTTAATATTAAAATTTTGCACATCGTCAAACACTGACAATATTACCCATTTCTGTTTCTGCCCCACTCTAAATATACTGATTTTAAGTACACTCAATTCAGTTTTATAAGCCAAGATGCTTTTCCTTACCTTTAGCATAAGTTTACTCATGGCTTTAAGTTTCTCTGTGGTGTAATACTGACGATGAAGAAGCGGGTGGTTGGCCATTTTCCTGAGCTGCATCATTGCATTGCACATCTCACGCTCTTCAAGGAAAAAAAAATAAAATTATTCTAAATGGGTTCATTTTTTTGCTAATTAAATATATAAAATTACGACATACTCTCGGTTGGATTCGTTTTTTTTAGTTTTTTGAAAAGGGCTCGGTACAGTTCTTCCTGTTTCTCACTCATGGAGCAGTAGTCCACTTTTTCCTCTTTGGCAGGGAGCTGTTTGAGGACCTGGGGAAATACCACAAAGTTTTATCCAAACATAACAAACAACAAACCAGGGCCTTTGTGAGAAAAGTGCTGTGATGATCTTACCTCATTCTTTACTCTTCTGAGGATGAACGGTTTCATGATTCTTTTGGCCTGAGAAATGCGTTGTCTTTCAAATTTACTCTCTCCCTCAGAGGATTTCTGAAAAGCATTTTATAATTTTATCTTTCCATTTGACAGAAGTTAATAAACTATGAAAACACTTCAGCACGACATGCAGCATTTAAGTTGCGTTCAAATCTACAAAATTAAATGCAACAACAGGAAAATGACTACAATGTTCAAATCCAGGCTCAAAATTCTATTTAGCTGTGCATATGGCAAAGGATTACATTCTCCACTTTTCTCTTGGTTTAATTTCATTTATATCTTAAAGTTAATTTGAATTATTATGATTATGTATGTTTGCGTTGTAATTTCAATGTCTTCCTTGTTCTGTAAAGCACTTTCAGAACAAATTGTGCTCTATAAAAGAAACTTGCCTTGCCCTTTAAGTATTTGTATCTTAAGCTGCATTGACAAATAAAGCATAAATTATCTCACAAACCCATAGTGCTGTAAAAACACCAGAAGGTGAAGATTAGACAGACACTGACCAGGGAGAACATCTTTGAGAGCTGAGAGGTGGAGTCAGAGAACATGGAGGGCATGATGAAGTTGAGCAGAGACATGAGCTCCAGGAGGTTGTTCTGTACAGGCGTCCCAGTGAGCAGCACACGATGCTGAGCCTGCACAAAAGACAGCTTAGTGAGTGATCGATAAGGACTTCAGATACTAGGGCTCCAACAACTGATAGACTAATTGTGATGAGGGTTACACAGACTCAAAAACAGAACAAAGACAATTTAGAACAAAAACAGTGCTCTTATTAAAAGGTCCTACATTACATAAAGCTGACTTTTTGCCACTTAAAAATGTTGTTACCGCCTCAAATAAACATACCCGGAGTATATGGTTGATCGTGCATTTTAAAAATCTTCTAAACGTGTACATACATTGATGGCCATAAGATGACGATATCGCAGAGAGTTCATGTTCTTCAGCATATGACCTTCATCAAAAATAGCATAGATGAGGCGCAGTTTGCGGAAAAGGCTGCGGTCACTGTCGTTTCCAATGGCCACGTTATATCTGTAAAATAAAATTGTTCAGTCTTAGTATAAAGAAAAGACTTAATTACAACAATTTGTGAAAAATATTGAATTGTGATCATCTGACTAGCATTGTAATTGCTTTGTAATTGTAATTAAATTAGAATTACAACTGTTTTCATTGTAGGATTCTGTTCAAAGTTCACATTTTAAACACATTCAGAAGACTTAAATATGCACTGACAAACTAATACAAGAATCACATTATGGTACTTCAGAAATTGTAGCCTTTGTGATGTGCTGGTTGTGGCCATTGATATTGCAGCCATGTTATACTTTGCTTTTCTATTTTGTGTGCGTTTTCTCACGTTGTCAATATGACGTCAAACTCCACATCACCGTTCAAGATGTCATATTTGAGGTAGCGTCGGTCCTCCGCAGAACCTACACAAGACAGGATATATGAAACAATTATATCAAAGAAAGTTCTTCTGTTTTTCTTACAGGTCCCATATGACGCCATTTCTGATCTGTTATGTTGTTTCCTCATCACAAACATACCTGGAGTTGTGTTTTTTAAATGCCATAAACCTTCACTAGAATGCTGAACTAAAGGTAAAAGGAGCTGTTAATTTAAAAACTACCACTCCATGACATCACAAGGTGGAACAGAGCATTTTGAGCATTGGACACTAATAAAAGGGATAATTAAACATGAGTGAATGAAACAAGACCTAACTACAGGCATGTTTTTAATAAGGTAACAACATTATAACATGATTAACAGTTCACATGAGTCAATTTTGTGTAATATAGGATGTTTAAAGGGCATGTACCTAATCAAACCACGAGTCGAGAACATGTTTTAGTTTGAACTTTTAGCTCCTGCCCACTTAACCCTTTCTGTGTCACAGTGCATTATTTCACAAAGAACTTTCCGAATAATGTTGTGTGGTTGTTTCTTTATAGTTCTCCGATCTCTGCTGCCATTTTCTTTTTAGTCACTCTTGAAAATGCACCACGACATTCCCAGACATTTGAAGTGACAAATGGCAGTTGATTTCTCATAACTCTTAGTAACAATGTGCCTGATTGGGTCAAAAAAGGTGAGGCTCCTTGTTCTATATTAACTATGTGAAATGCGTAGATTATATATTTTTTGTATTTAGCAGTGTGTACTGCACAATGCATCATGTAAACAGTATTTATCTTGACAAGAATGAATTCAAATCAGGTGCGGCCCTTTAAAAGTTTTACTGTGCCAGTGTGAAAAGAGATTCTTACCATAATAAACTATAACATTGAGTTTTGGACACCACGTTTTCAGTTCTCTGTCCCAGTTATCTAAAAATGCAAAAGTATCACGTTATTATTATTATTACCACCATGTTACACCAATGCCACAGATGTTCAACTGTTAAATATATATAAGAAAATACGATGTCATTACCCAGTGTGGAGGATGGGACAACGATGAGGTGCGGCCCTGTATTACCATTTTCGTAAAGTTGAGCAAGAAACGCTATGGCCTGAATAGTTTTCCCCAAACCCTAAGAAAGAACAATCATCAATTGGGTTTAACTTGAATTTATTTTTCTTTTTAAATCAAGAGATATGTTTGTCCATTATTATCAATATCACCTCACCATTTCATCGGCCAGGATACAGCTCAGTTTGTGTTCGTTCAAAAGCATTAGCCACTTAAGGCCAATGAGCTGATAGGGTTTCAACCTAAGGCTAAAAAGACAAAAAACAAAGTGCATTTTTGTTAACTTTTGACAATTTCACAACATTCTAAACAGTCCATAGTTTAAAATTGATGTGCGAACTCAGGTTGAATAAGATGTTTTAATTTGATAAATGGTCAATATTTCTATCTGCACAAATGCTGAAAAGCTGAAACATTTCAAACAAAGCAATAAGATTTCTATGGATACATGAAGGCAGACCCCCCCCACCAGAAAAGATACATTTGTGACTCTCATAGTTTAGGTAGTACTGTATGAAAAGTTTAACATCAAATTCTGTAGTGTTGTGAATGCCTCCCATAAAATGAAATACGTACCACGGGTCGAGTAGTTTAGGCTGATCGGGGCGTGTGTCACTCTTCATCACCTGTGACACCTGCTTGATCAGATTTGAAGAAATAGTCTCACATTTAGACATGAGACCGAGTACCACCTTACGCTCTTTAAGGACTATTTTACAGCCCGCCAACAAGTCCTCTGAAAGTCCATTGCCTTTATGAATGAGGTCCCCCTGAGGAAGAAAACAGGATTCAAAGTTTGTCGAGATTATAGATTATATTGTACTCCACCCACCTCACTCTCATTAAAAAATAAAATGCCAATGAAGGATGGACATTCATACTAGGCAAGGTGGGTGAAGTGTCTTGCCTAACGACACACCAACAGTATGCACAACACATACTTGAGGCTGGGACTCCCAAAATAACAATTCAACCGGATTGGGACCCCCACAGGAGAATGACATGCAAGGCTGTTTTTAGTTTAAAACTGAGAAACTTGTCAGATAGGGTATTGTTTTGTTTAATAATTCATTGTGTGAATGGACTTATAAGTTGTATATTACAGTGTAAAAAAAGTACTATTACTTTATGCTAAAAATTATATGTCTACTGGCTTTTTCAATCATTCTGGCATCACCGTATCGAGTCTGTCTTATCCCATCCCTAATACTGAAATTTCAATTACTACAAAACCAGATTTTGATTTTTTAATTCCCAATACATTTTTGTGATTTTGCCAGTTTCGAATTTTGGCCTCACAATTTTTTATTTTATTAATATTTTTGTTGTCATTCTAGTACTACTTTTTGGAACTACAAGAGATGTAGTTTTTAGACAAAACCAAATAAACAAGAAAAAAAAAAATCTCAAGATAATTTTTCTCTTGCAGGCATCTTGTCCCATCCCTGGTTACTATGGTGACAAAACTACTGCAAGCGCCTTGTTTTACTCACCAGAGTGTCCCAGCTGTCGAAGGGCCTCAGCTCCGTGATCTTTTGGGCTTTCTTGAGAGAGCAGCCGGAGATCAGAGTCAACTCATCTAAAGTGGCCTCATTGAAGAACCTGAGTATTCCCGTCTTCGTGTCCGTCGGGCCATTGTTGGTCTCCAGTTCGTCATCAGAATCGTCAAACTCACTGCTATCGTCATCCTCCTCTTCATCTTCACCGTAATCGTCCTCATCAGAGCTGACTTCTTTGGCTTCGGACTGGACACGCTTCTTTCGCTCCTCGGCTGCTTTCTTGGCTACACTGACAGCACTAGTTAATCTGGACTGTGAAGATTCTTTTGGTTTCATTGGGGACTCAACTGGTTTTGTGTACTTTTGAAGGGAGAAGTTAGATTTTTCCTTGCTGTCGTTTTCCTCCTCCTCTTCTCCAATTCTGAATCTGAGCTGTCTTTTGTGGTATCATCAGATTTGGCATCTGAGTTGGCATCATCCGAACTGGCTTCATCTGCGTCAGTGGCTTTCAAATAACCTTTGGTTGATTTGATTTCTGAAACGAAAGACTCTTCTTCCTCACTGTCCACTGTAGCTTCACTCTCACAGTCACTCTCGTCTTTCTGAACAGAGGACTTTTCAGCTTTACTGGATTTGTGTGAACTGCTGCTGGTCTTTTCTGTGGAAATAAAAGATGAGTAAGTGAAATTCAAACAAAAATATAATATAATTTGGATGAAAGATTTATCAAAGCACACCTGGGTAGGAGAACCTCTGCGAGGCTTGAGGGACCTCGTGATCTTCAAGAGTCTCCTAAAATAATGCAATGATGAAATGGAAATCTTGTTGACTTTTAAAATAACTGTAAATATATTTTGATAACTGATACATCTTTTGAGTTTAGTCCAGATACAAATAACAAAGGCCTTTTATAACAAAGATGGCGGCATTTTAAATTAAAATGGCCAAAAAATATTAACAATATTTTTTTTGCCCATTAATAATAACAGATATATAATACTTGCAAATAAAGTCTATCTTACATTCCATCAGCTTATTTACTTTACTGGTTTGAAAAGTATTGTAATGATCAGATATTTTGTGTTTAGATCAGAGTTGACACGTTTTGTTGTTTTTGTTTGTTGTTTTGTTGCTTTGCCGAAGATGATGTGAAGGTTCTACATGTCAGTGACTGGTCTGTTTTGGAGACTGGCTCTAGTGAGTTGAGATGGCTGTTGTTTTACTCTTAAAATTTAACCAAATTTTAACAAGGTATTTCTGAGCACTGAAAAACATGCAACTGAGTAAATGCAAGATAGAATGTCATATTGTGGAACCTTTCAGACAAAGCAATAACAGGAAACAAGCAGGTGCAAATACTCCACCAGAAAAGTTACATAGTGGATCTTTAAGTAGATTCCACATGATGGAAAAATAAATTCTAAACTGATAAATAAATGTAACTCACCACTGACGGCTTCATCTTTTTCGCTGGTTGAATATCACTGTCTTGAGAACCTGAGGATCTGTCCATCTTCCTCTTTGTACCTCCGTCTAAAACAGGTCAGAAGATGATGTGATCAAGTAAACAGCCGGATAACACAGTCCACCTGACGCAACAGGAATGCATTTTACCTTTGTCACCAAACTTCATTAAACATGTAGCGATTGCTCCGTCCAGTGTGCTTGTTTCTTCAATCACCTGCACAACAAATGAGATTCTGTCTTTTAATCAATGATAAATGTATATCTATTGTAGCTTTGTGATGTTTTTATTGGACCAAAATGGACTACAGTGTTCTGTGTCACTTAATCATGTAGCTATCATAAAGAATGTAACAGAATGCAGTTTCTTACTTTTCATTCTCAACAGTTGTTTAGTGAGAACATAAGAAAGCAACTCAACTCTTCAATAGGACTGCATGATTAATCACAATTGAATTATCAAACAGCAAAGGCTAAAATTATCTTTGGACCACATCTCACCTCCAGTCTCTCTCTCTCTCTCTAAAGTCTTTACATCAGGCAAGAAATCTAGGGGTGATAATGGACTCAGACTTGAACTTTAACAGCCACATCAAACCAATAACATCTGCAGCTTTTTACCATCTAAAAACACTGAAAAAAATCAAAGGTATACTACTACCCTACTAACCCTAAACCAGATTTAGAGAGACTTATTCATGCATTTGTCTCCAGTAGGTTAGACTACTGTAACGGCCTGCTCACTGGTCGCTCCAAACGAGCGTTAAAACAGCTGCAGTACATCCAGAACACTGCTGCTCGGGTCCTGACTAAGAACCAGTAAGTACGAGCACATGCGTCCTGTGCTCAGGTCTCTGCACTGGCTCCTGTGGCTCAGAGAATCGACTTTAAAGCAGGTCTGCTTCTGGAAACAGGCTTCCTGAAAATGTGAGACAGGCCTCCACTTTGACTATGTTTAAATCCAGGCTCAAAACAGTTCTGTTTAGCTGTGCATATGACTGAAAGTTTTTTTTTCTGCAATCATCAATTTTAATGTTAATTTTATGATGATTATTTGTGATCATTTATGTTTTGATTTGTTGTATTGTGATTTTAATGCCTTTCTTATTTTGTAAAGCACTTTGCATTACTTTGTGTACGATTTGTGCTAGACAAATAAACTTGCCTTGCCTTAAATTACAGAATGTCCAATATATCCTGTCTTTTCATAGTAAATTTTTGTGAAACATGTAAAAGTCAAGGGATCCTGACTCTACATACAATGAGGGTCCCAGGCAAGAGGTGGTCCGGGCCTCTCATATTCAACATTATTACAAAAAAGGGATATAAAAATGGTCTAATTTGTGCTTTTACAGAGAGTTCTAGGCAAATGCTTGATTTGCCTACCCCACTGTGACAGCTTTTATTAGTTTATCAGTTCATATTTCAGTCTTCTCTTAAATGTTAATAGTCCTAGAGTTGGAAATGCCCTCTGAACATTTAAACACATGTGACATATCTAATCACAATTGCAGTCCGCGTCAGAAAAATCGCAATTAGATGTCAAAGATGGTGCAGCCCTAATCTCCAGTCTTTCGCTGTACTTCCTGATTTTCTCACCTCTGTAACTTGATCCCTGTTTAACTGGGGAAACATTGCCAGCAGTTTCTTGATTTTCTCCTCTCCCTTTGAATTCATTGGGGCCCCTTTAGAAGAGTCCCTAAAATCACAAATAAAAATTATTATGAAAATAAACTGTTAACCAAAATATTTAGCTTTAAAAGTTGCATTCTTCTGGTGTAGGGTCCACCACCAGCTTGCCTTCATGGAGATGTTATGTTTTTGCTGGTAATGTCCATTTATATGGAGATAAGCTGGTAGTGAACCCCCAATCAGAAAAGTTACATAGAGCATCTTTAAGATTACATACGTAGATTTTGTTGGTAGTGATTTTTTTGAATTTGATGACGCTTTTGACACAAAAACGATGTCTTCATTTTCATCACTCTCTGAATCTACATACACCACTCCCGTGGAGACGGGCTTGGACGGGGTTTTCACGGGCTGTGTTTTGGCTGAAAAAAAAACAGAAAAACCACAAGGTGTTAATGGATTGGCGACAATGAATATTACACAACACCTCTGGATATCTTGGGCTCAATATCAATGCATCTATCACTAGAGATTGACCAACGTTGTTTTTTTCATGGCCAATACCGATTGTTTAGAATCCAGGGAACTCGATGGATGAGAAGGTCTGCTGATCTTTTTGGGCTGATATGTAGGGGTAATTTTAATTATTTTGCCAAATTCATTTTAAATTTACTACAACTCGCCCACATGAATGAGCTGTGTAGTCATGTTTTGTGCAGTTATCACTTTGCACTAAAGTGTTCAAATGGAGCTTTATGTGTGTTCTTCAGGCAGCAGGTTGGCCAAAACTAAATATCTCCCTCTGCCTGAGAATTAAGGCCAATAGTTGATATGTTGAAAAGAGCAAATATCAGCCTAATATATTGGCCAACAGATATATCGGTTTATCTCCATCACCATGTTGCTGTGGCAATGTGTCAATCCAAGAAGATGAAAAGGCATAGTCCTACAATAGTGATATTTGAGATTTAGGTCATTATATAATCGTGAAGACTAACTTACTGTCTTAAAGGACCCTTATTATGTTGTATATTTATATATTTAAAAATACCAGCACATGTGCATTCTGGGCTGGCCTCAGTTGAATTCATAAGTCTGATGTATTAATTAGCACATTACATTACTTTTCATTGTATTAGTGGCAGGCAGGTCATGTTTTCAATTCTCTTAAGGGAATTGTTAAAATATTAATAGTCATATGTAGATTTTGATTACAGACCAGTAATTAACAATGGTCCAAAGTGACATAATCACTTGCTGTAGCTGTTAGCTGTGTCACTGTGCATCTCTGTACCTGGCTTGTTTTCCTTCTCAGAATCTGGACTTTTGGACACTTCTTCTTTCTTTGCATTCTTGTCAAACCGAAACCGATCCAGATTGAACATACTCATTTTGTCTGTAGGTGTATTCACAGCAGAATCTTTAAAGTTTTATGTCGCTTTTGAGGCTAATTTCGGTCCGGTAGTATCACTGGCCAACGTTCAGCAGTGCATCCTTAGCTAACTAGCATTGTTCGCGTCTCTCTCAGTATTAAACAAATGAGAGGCCGTTAACGGATGGCAGCGGTTTGCTTCAGGGTAAAATCAACGTGGCTGTCTTCATATATAGTTCACCGAGAATATTTAAGTGTAAAATCAAGCCTTATCGACAGAAGTCCGAAGATCCTCTGTTTCCCGCGAACACTGGGCCCGGCACCAGGGTTGCCAGGCTTCAGCGACCAAACCCGCACAAGAGCAACTGGAAAAAAAAAACACAAAACCCGCGGACAATGCGGCGCCATTGTATTTTCCACTGCATTTATGAAAGTAGCTCTCTTCTGGTGACTGAGACCAGCCCCATCCCCTCTGACACGCACAAACAGAAGCTCCACAGAGCGCTGATGGCTTTGGATATGAAGATTTGCCACAAGAAATCTGGACTTTCACTTGAATTATTGTAAAATCAGTATGTTTTATGTGGAAAATGGCTCTGGCTCAACCAAAGGCTGTATACATATACACATTCTTCTTTATACAGTATATAGCTCAAAACCCGCTAACAATATTTTTCTCTAAAAAAGCTGCCCAGTTCAGCGGGAAAACCGCGTACCTGGCAACACTGCCCGGCATGATCACGGCACAGATGTGTACAGCGCGTGCACGGGACAGCGCCGTTCATTGGTCCAGAGGCAGAGAGAGGGACACGGCCGATGCTTCCGCCTCAGCATAAATATACAACTTCTCATTTACCCATTGGCAAGAATATCTATTTTCGCAATTATCAACTTATGCAAGTTAAGCATAGACTGAGTGCATAAAGAATTCATATATACAGTCGATGAAGTTAAGTTAGAGAACTTAACTCCATTAATCCTTGTTTTGTAGCTTGTGGATGTCCACAGTTTCGCTCTACCCAAGCACACAGACCTTATGAAAAAAAAAACAAAAAAAACAAAAAACAATAACTATGCTTAGCTTGAATGAGGGACAAGAGGACACTGTAGCAGAAAAAATAATCCTAGTAATATGTGATCTATTTCTTTGTAAGATTTTTTGTTTTGGGTCAGAAGTAGCAGTGACATGAGACTGGAGATATGACACAGGACCAGGAGACACGAACCCTGAAGACACTGTGGTTGTCCTGTCTATTCCAGTCTAGTCCACTACAATCTGGCTATGTTTCTGTTGTAGGGAGTATTATATCTCTCATTACGTAGGTCAAGATAATACGGACTAAGCTGGCAGCTGGCACTTTTAACTCCAAAGCGTTTCTGAAATGTGTCAGTGCAGAACGTTTCATCGACATTGTGGGTTGATGAACCGTTCATTGACCCACACACACACACAGACAGACACATTGGGGGACTGTAAAAGCTGTCACATCCACATCTCAGGACTCTCTTCTGTCCTTTCCAGAGAGTCTGTTGCTTCATTGTTCACTTTACCTGTGGAACTCATTAAACCTTCTGACTTTATGTTTCCGACTCTTGTTCCTCTTTAACGCTTACACCAGAAACAAATATTCTTACATTATTGTTATTAATTTTGAATGATAATAATTTCTTCTTCTTCTTCTTCTTCTTCTTCTTCTTCTTCTTCTTCTTCTTCTTCTTCTTCTTCTTCTTCTTCTTATTATTATTATTATTATTATTATTATTATTATTATTATTATTATTATTATTATTGTTGTTGTCTGGGAATAACTGCACATTTCTACGACGGTGTTCTACTGACAGCTAAAAAATTTAAATTCTGCGGGCGCTACGAGAATAAAGTCGTAGCATTTCGACATTAAAGTCGTAATTTTACGAGAATAAAGTCGTAGTCAGAAAAAGTCGTAATTTTACGAGAATAAACTCATAGTACAACGAGAATAAAGTCGTAAAATTACGAGAATAAAGTCATAATATTACGAGAATAAAGTCGTAATTTTATGAGAATAAAGGCTCCTGTGCGTGAAATCCAGAGAGGATTTGTTGTTGTTTGTTCCTTAAGAGTCTGAAAGATGTCCATCCAAAACTGAATGCAATGTTTATGCAGACTCCCCACCAAGACTCTATTCATTGATTGGCGGTGCTGCATCCATAGAGGTGAGGCAGACGAGGCGGTTCAGTGAGCGCGAGCGCGAGAGGGCACGCACGAGAGCGCGCCATGGATAGACAACCTATTTATACAGCGACCAGCCACGTCCCAAAACAAGCATAAATACAGAATACACATAAGATAATGGGGCAAAGGGGGGTCAGCACGTAACACAGGTACAGAACATTCACAAGCCCGCGACATGCAGCGGTTCTTGCGCAGAGATCAAAGCTTCATCTATGGATGCAGCACCGCCGATCAATGAATAGAGTCTTGGTGGGGAGTCCTGCATAAACAATCCATTCAGTTTTGGATGGACATCTTTCAGACTCTTAAGGAACAAACAACAACAAATCCTCTCTGGATTTCACGCACAGGAGCCTTTATTCTCATAAAATTACGACTTTATTCTCGTAATATTACGACTTTATTCTCGTAATATTACGACTTTATTCTCGTAATTTTACGACTTTATTCTCGTTGTACTATGAGTTTATTCTCGTAAAATTATGACTTTTTCTGACTACGACTTTATTCTCGTAAAATACGACTTTAATGTCGAAATGCTACGACTTTATTCTCGTAGCGCCCGCAGAATTTAAATTAATTTTTTTTTTTTTTTTTTTTTTTTAAGTGGCACGTTTAGGGTCTGTATGTGATTTGTTGTGAGTTCATGCATTGTATTGGTCTTGTTCTTTGAACACAGTGATGTTAATGCACGGTTCATTTTTTGCACCAGTAAAACATACCTATGTCTTGAATTTGAAAAAAAAATATCATATTTTATTTTTCAATAAAGAAGGGTTCGGTGAATGTGCAGATGAAACTGGTGGGGTTCAGTACCTCCAACAAGGTTAAGAACCACTGCCATAGACTTAAATAGAAAAACAAAAAACAAAAAAACAAAAAAAAACTCTTTACTGGCAGATTCCTCTCAACATGAAAAATGCTTTACAAAGTTTTCAAGCTGCTGACAGATGCTATAGTCTGTATTAGTCACTATCATGGAGGTTTATAGATCCATTATTCATCCACTCCTCAGACTACAGCATGCATCACTTTCACTTGTATATCTATATGTATATATATGTGTATATTAGAGTTTTATTTTTGAATCTATTTCTTAAATTATTTCTTACTATTTATCTATTACCCTGTTTCTTCTGTTCTCTATGTGTGCCTGTTCTCTATGTGTGCGGTGCAATGCTGGAATTTCCCCACTGTGGGACTAATAAAGGCTTATCTTATCTCTTATCTTATCTTATGCGCAGACCTAGATGTAGATGGCAGGGCTGTGAAAGCGGCTGCATGGCTCTAGTCGATAATACAGGCGGATTTTGGCATCTTAAAAAAACACATCTTTAATCAAGTGACTGTCCTGCCGATCGACACAATACAAGATAACGGGATTCAAGCCATTTTCGTTGCACTCTCAAATAGTGCATCACTAAATCATTTCTACTTTACGTTGTAAGTTGGTCTAATGACCACATGAGGGCAGCAGACACGCATTCTTTAACTCTTCACGGTCTGTGGTCAGCTTGCACTAAGTTAAACTAAAATACTTTATCTGTGTGAACACAACAGGCGTGGTCTATATCCATAAACAGACACTACATATACATCTTTCATCATTCATCATACATCATTCATCTTAGCTGAAAAGGGCTGTTAGGTTTCCAAGTTATTTCCCTAAACTGTGGATGAAAGTTTCTTTAAACAAATCAAACCGCGATTGATTATTTCCAGACTAACCACAGGGTGGCAGCAGATACTAGCCTATTACTCTAGCTGCTAATTTTACATTTTCCACTTGACTATTTTTTTCACCTCCAAGTGGGTTCATTTGTACTAACGTGTTATTTTCAACAACACATTCTTCAAATCAGCCACTTCACATGGCATCGGCCTATCAATGAGTAAAATGCAAGCACAGGTGAGGTCTGCATGCACAACTCATTTTGAGAAATCTTACCTTAATTATTTATCTTATTTTTAGTAAAATTGACACAAAACATGTAGCCTACTTGCTTTAAATCAAATCTCATTGTGAGTAATTTCAGAAACGTCGCTTATTTGGATAGCCTGCTCTTTTTATTGAGAACATACATATTATTTAACAAATCATTCATAACACAGACCTTGTACTTACAGTGCTGTTTGATTGTAGAGTTAAAAAGCGATCTGCCTCGTTGCTGTGGAGACGGTGGTGTAGGTTACAGAGGTGTGTGTGTGTGTGTGTGTGTGTGTGTGTGTCCGGGGACACAATAGTCAGACTGACACACAGTCTGATAGGGGTCGTGACCTCTCTCTGCGGGATGCCCTGACTCTGGCTCCTGTCTCTCCTGTCCTCTGTAGTTTACATGTCGCCAGACTCTTTGGAGGTAAACTTGATTTTTTAACTTTTAAAACAACACTTGTTCAGAGAAATGCGTGCTTAATACTGCGAGGGGACTGAATAAAACATAAGATTGTGTAAATGAAGTGGCCAAGGCATCAGATACATCAATGCCAAATGACTATAGTCTGGGAGAATGAATTGGACTAAGGTGTATATACATACATTACCCAAAAGCTGTTTGTGCTCATGACAGCTCATATGATGTGGGGGTATCTCCTTGCTTCACTTCACAGTGCACTATAGCAGAGGGTATCGGGGGACTTTTCCACATTGGCATTTGGCTGTTAAATTGCCTTAGTCTGCATATTGAAAACACATACATTTGTTCTCGTCAACCTCCAGAGCTGTGGAGGCTGCACTAGCACTGATTAATGATTGATACATTTGCTGGAGTTTAGTTAGTGAGGTTTCAGATCAGAAAGAGTGCTTTTAGGTTCAAACCAACTGGATTTCTGCACTGAAACTGGCAACCCAAATGAGAGAGTCATGTGAGGCTCATTGTTTTCTGAATAATCATCTCAAGAACCATAACGCCAAATGAAAATATCAGCAGCTTAGCCATCACGTCCATCAGCATTACAAATGATACCAAGTTATATTTGATCTTAACATGTTTTCCTCAGATCTGGGGACACAGCTAGGTCATGTTTAATATGACCATACCCTATACCTTTTAATTAGGTTCACAAAATGCTAAGATATCCAAGAGTATTTGGAAAACAGGTGAATAATGCATAATACAAAGCCCCTTGCTATTGCTTTATGGTAATCCCATTTATTCTGCACTTCCCACTTGCCAGGACTGACATTAAACTGCAGTTAGTCAAGCCTTAATGACCCATAAATGACTTTAAAGATCAAATTGAAGTGGGTGTAATTTAAAGCACATCATTAAAGTTGTGTTGAGTTTGTCCCTTGCAGAAGAGAGTCCCACAGTCTGTCCCTGCACCGTTGCCATGACGCCCAACTTGGCCGAGACCCGACGGCGGCAGGAGCACCTTGTCGCCGTGGAAACCTGTCTGCGATGTCAGCCCCTCCCTCCACACACCGCCTATAGGCCCATGTGAGAAGTCATTTTACATGTTAGCCCGCACAGAGGTGGGTACCGATATATTTAATCAGTTTTTGGCTTTTTAACTAAATAAATGACAGAAAATGGCAGTTTGATGCACGCCCCGATGATCCAGCTCCCAATAAGTGCACAGTCTTATCATCTCCACACACATTTTGGGGCTGCGTGTTGCCTCCAGGAGTCGGACCCCCACAGAGAACCACAGCGGGGGGCAGTCCACACTCACCTCCCCGGCCCAGCTCACGACAGCCTGGGGACACGTACCCCTCTGTCGCGACTGTCTTAAACATCTGACAACTCTCCACTGCAGCCTTATCGTGTTTTCTCTCTCCTTTTCCATCCTTGTCTCCTTTGCTTTCAGAAAACTCACAAACTTTGAGAAAAAAGGGGAAAAAGAGGTCGATATTTGCAAAGATTTCAAAAAGGTGTCCAGGTCTGATAAAAGTTAAAGGCGATTTCTTTGTGGAATTTCAGGGATTAAAACTGGATATTGTTCCAGGAGCCAATAATCCCAAATATTTCCTGGTATTTTTGAGAAATATCTTAAAATTCATTTAATAATTTTAAATGTGAAAAAGGCCATTTATTTCTTCCACAAAAGCTGCAGGTTGACCATCTATATTTTGCCTGACTCCATTCCAAATATCCCAAAAAAACAATGATATAATGTTGTGACGACCTCTAAAATGTAACAATATAAAGTACGGTGAGATATGGGGTTGAGCCTTTGCCCTTCAACTACAGGATTCCCAGTTTGAATACAGATAAATCTTTACCTGCTTGCAGATGCACTAAGCAATATTTCTGGTATAAGGTCTGCAACCTCACTGCTTTTCCCTGGAATGTTCCAGAGTATAACATTAAACTTACCTCCATGCAGGGAAGAAGGATTACAGGTCAGATCTTCGGAGAGGCAAGCTCACCCACGCAAAAAATACATGCTTTTCAAGGTTGTTGTTGATAATATAAAGATAAACACAAGATGTTAAATACTATACTGTACTGTACTGTACTGTACTGTACTGTACTACACTACACTACACTACACTACACTACACTACACTACACTACACTACACTACACTACACTATACTATACTATACTATACTATACTATACTATACTATACTATACTATACTATACTACACTACACTACACTACACTACACTACACTACACTACACTACACTACACTACAATATACTATACTATAAGATTCCAAGCACATGAATAAAAATGCCACCAGAAAAGTTACATACTGTACCTTTAAAATAACTTAAAGGGCACATATTACACTATTTTCTGATCTATGTTGTAATGTTGTTTCCTCATCACAAACAGACCTGGAGTTGTGTTTTGTTTCATTCACACGTCTAACACACAGATCCTGCATATTTAGGCTGAGTTTTTCTTTCAAACAGAAAACACTCTGTTCCACCTTGTGATGTCATCATGTGGTGATACAGGAAGTGCTCCACTGTCGTTTTAAATTCCACACACCTTCATTAGAATCATCTGGGTGATTTCAGCTCTGGAAAAGCATTTTGAGCTTTGGAGATGTAGCCTGACTAATAATTAAAGTGTTACTCAAACATGTGTGAATGAAACAAAACACAACTCCAGGTTTGTTTTTTAGGAGGTAACAACATTATAAGGTGACTTAAATCCATTCTGTGTAATATCAGTTCTTTAAGTTGCTATAGGAAACAATTATCTCTAAAGAGATCAGGATTATGAGTCAAATCAAGTCATAAATCAAATGGATTATAGAAAAACAACAATATATAAAAATAAACAAAGTAGCCATTGAACAATGAACTGCTCATTACTGGTAAATACATTTATCATGTGCGTGTGTCAGAACTTTTGTAGAGTTTTACATCTTAAAATCTCCTTTAGTCTGCTAAGAGGAACTAGTGATGTAAGAATACTTGGTTATGGCTAAACCAAAAACAAAACCATTTATCATACCAGTCTCTCTCATTGTTCTTAGTATAATTATTTAAGATGGCACCACTTCTTGACGCTGTGAAAATATATTTAAATAGCTGAAGTTAATTAATCATGGTGGAGATGATTAAACGTCAAAATGACACGCACATCAGCGGCATCATTGGGCTAATACAATGGAAGAAGGAGGAACAATGTAAAGGCACGCAGAGCCGACACAGGAGGGGAGGGGCTCCCGGGGCCTCTGTCACTGTCTGTCACTCTGTGTTAATTATTACACTGCAGTAATGAGGCGCCCTGACCCAACACTACATTAGACAGAGAGGAGAGAAGATATTAACAAATTAATTTGAATCTATCTACCACTGTGACCACAGGGATGTCACATATTAGGATGATTGTGACTTGTTCTAATTTGTGCTGATTCTTTTCAAAATATGCAACTCTAAAATGGATTATTCTTCATTATTAATCACAATATGTCTGGTTCAACACTTTCCTTTTCTTAAAATAACACTGTGTAACTTTCTGGAGGTGGCACATCACCTGCCTGATTCCATGAAAATAGAAAGAGAGAGGGCTGTAAAATCTTAAAATGCAATAAAAAATATGAACAACAAACAAAACGAAACAAAAAAAAAGCATAGTGCTGAACACTCTCCATGAAGATAGATATGTTTTATGCCATAATGTGGAATATTATAGTCAACTGAACAACATCTTCAAGTCAGCCGAAGGTTGAAGGATTGATTCTTGCTTGGACCAAAGTCTATCATTGTGTCCTGTGGAAAGACATTTCATCCACTTGCCTGGTTTGAAAGTGGCCCGAATGGTGCTGAATAATTGGTGGTTGTCAGAGGGGCTGATGGTGCAGACTGGCAGCCTCATTTCCATTAGTCTACCCCAGGACAGCTGTGGCTACAGTAGTAGCTCACCACCACTGAGGGTGGAGTGAATTAATAATGACTACAGTGGAGAGTTTAGAGAGACTTTACAGGTGCATTACAAGTGTAAGACATTGTAATCATTATTGTTAATAATAAACACAATCCAAAAAACCCTAGAAACTTTTTTCCTTTTTTTTTTTTTTTTTTTCTTTTTGGACTAAAAAGTGACACAGTGAGGTTTAGGTAACAATTCAGCTTGTATTACATTGAGGATATTTACTCTTGAATCAGTTTAATAGTTTGATGGGAAAGTAACGCAATTTTACTCACCGCGGAACAATGCAAAGGAATGCACGTCAGACAAAGCCGGTTTTGACTGATGAGATGTGGCACCATCACTCATTCTAGTGCTGTGATTAGTTGAGTCTCATCCGCTCCCTAGCGCCACCTACAGGTAATTATTTTCATAGTGAGAAAATAAACACCTATCAATGTATGTGGGTGAGTACATTCACAGTAAAATGGGCTAAAATGGTCTGGACGGGTATTTATCACATTGTGTTGATTAAAATCTGTACACACTCACACCATGAGGACCTGCTGTGCACACGGGTGTATAAATGTGTGTGAATGGGTGAGGGGTTCCTTGATGTAAAGTGCTTTGAGTGCCTAGAAGGTGGATAAGCGTTATATAAAAACATGACCATTTACCATTGCCAACATGCAAAAATCAGATATGGATTCAAATAGCAAGTAGCAACTATGGTTCAGTTTAGGATCAGTCTCCAGAAATTGAATGTAAGCCAACGCAATGTCTCCAAAAGCATGAGAACGCAGCAGGAGTACATCTATGTGTGCGTGTAGTCCATGTAAAGTCCTTAAAAAGCATGGAAACCCAACATTTATATAAGTGTGTGTGTGCAGTGCTGGTCTCGTGTGGGGGAGGGAGCCGGTGCCTACAGCCCCCTCTGTGGTGAGGAGTGGGAGGCGCGGCGGGGGCTGATGTCTGACACGACCCTCTCTGCAGGCGCTCAGTGGGAGCTGGAGCCTGCTCTGACCCACTGTTTGAGAGACACAGGGAGAAAGAAAAACAACCAGGAAATAACACGCAGACAAGCCCGGAGCGTCCAAGTCGGCTTCCATATAACGACTTTGGGCAGCTCAATTTGGAAAGTCATAAAAGAGATGATGTCTTTTTCTTTTTTCAGAGGAGTTTCATGATAATAGACCCAAAAATTACGTACTATTATTGATGCAAAGTATTCAAAATATCTCATTATTGCTCATTACATAACATTTAACTAGTTACTTCTTTTTTGGGATTATTTTTGTGAGGCTCGGTGTTCCATCACTCCCAGCTCAGTCCTTGTTACTTGATCTACATCATCAGAGGTATAATACTCCCTACAGCAATAGCATATCCAGACTGGACTGGACTGCACTAGACTGGAATGGACAACACCAGGGTGATGTCTTGACAGGTCCCGTACTGATGGTAAATAAACTTTTCCTCCTTTCTCCTGTTTTAAAACTCTAGAGTCAGGCCTTTTTTTTTCAAAATTTTGGCCGACTACAATTTGCATTCGGCTCTTACTTCTGTGTTTGGATCAATAAAATAATGGATGATTTATTGGATGTAAACAGTGCACATTGGTGGTCTGGCTAAGTCAATGCTGATTTTACCAGAAATAACAGTCACACAGTTTATACCCTACCTGTAATACCTAAGAAAGAGCTGCACTGTTTCAGTAAAAAAGCAGCCAACTAAACTATATAACACATATTTGTCAGTTTCAGAGATTGGGTTGAAATGAGGCAATTCTCGATAACAACATAGCACATATACAGGACAGTATGTTTAAACTCATTCATTAAAGCATCAAGAATTATAATTTGACGTATATTATTTTGTTTTTTTCGCAGTATGTTTTATTTAACATCTCTCAACTCTAGCTTTTCCCGCAGTGTTAACTCAGACGAAGCCCCTCTTCCTCCTGAGTTAAGGACACTTCTCCCAATGTAACTCTACCTGCTGCTGTGCTCTGGCCTGTGCGGATCAGATCCCTCTGTCTGACCTTCTCACTCTTTGTGATGACCCGTGCCCCTCCTCCTCCTCCTCCTCCTCCACATTTCCTCAAGGTGCTCTGAGCTCAGAGTGATCTACAAAGGTGCTATGGTGCTGTCTGTACCCCGACAGAGAAAGTGGCACAAACTAGGATGGTCAAAAATCCACCTGCTTTGAAGATGTTATTGCCTATAGAATGTTCCTATTAAATTTGTTGTTTAAACTCATCTATCTAGCATTTAATTTAATTCAGGGCGACTATATAAAAGACAACAGAACGTATC
>JAIEZT010000621.1:0-38678 GCA_019594935.1 Periophthalmus modestus
TGGCTAACCAGTGGCTAAACCAGAACTAACCAGACTAAACCAGGAACTAAACCAGGGACCTAAACCTCTGGACTCATCAAGACCACCATGAAATAAAACAGTACTAAACCAAAATGGTTAAAACCAAGACTAAACCAAACCCAAACCAGGAACTAAACCAGGTGCCAAAAACAGCCTAATCCAAAGCGTAACAACTATAACCAGAACAATCTAACTTACTAGGACAAAACCAGGCCGAAAACCCCAGAGACTGAATTTTACCGTGCGCCTCGTCCTCGGTTCTTCCTCTTCTTAATCGGGGCCGGTTCCCCGGCTTTGTTCGCTTCGGCTCGGTGGCTGTGTCCTCTGGTGCCTCCTCAGGTTGCTGAGTGAACTACAGGTGTAGTCGCATGTCTCGCACCATAAGGTTTTTCGCTCCCGTGTGAGATCGGAGGTGCCGCTGACAAATTCACTAATTGAGTCGACGCTGTATGAGCAAACGCCACACCGAAACGGCTTTTGTCCCTCGTGGATTCGTGTGTGGCGTTTGAGATGTTTTGGAGTTATCTCCGAACGTGAACTAACTTCAGCGAGGCAGGAGTTACATTTCGACTGTGAACTTGTTTTTGCCATTTTGCTTTTTTTTTTTCCTGCTGGTTTTGGCCTGTTTTGGGAGTAGAACAGAGGAGACTATAAGGTCCTCTTTCGCAACTGAGGCAGTACAGGTCTGAGATAGATCCAAACCGACTCCTTGAGGGAAATACAAAAATGTGGAACTTATTTACACATAAGGAAAACATTTGCATAATTTTCCACCAATAAGTATCATGATTACTATTAGCTATTGCTATTACTGAAACTATTACTGCAACTACTAATGGTACTACTACTACTACTACTGCTGCTGCTTGCTGCCGCTGCTAGTTGAAGCTGGTTAGTTCTGGTTTTAAGATGTTAGGACTTAAACCAGTCTATCCTTGGTCTAACAATAATTGACAACATCCAGGTCAGGACTAAACAACTTATCAGCCAGGACTAAGTATAACATAGGTACAACTAGGCTCAGTCTGGATTTGAATCAGATATAGTCCACTTTTTTTCGCCCTAGCTTATAACCGATTTAGTCCTGGTTTAGTCTTGGCCAAGAAACTGTTTCAGTCCAGTATTTAGCCTAAATTAGGCCTGGTTCATTCATCGTCTTCACTGGAAGTTTTGTGATAGGCCCTGTCAGTTTTACTACTGCTGTAAAGTAAATTAAAACTTGAAAAGTAAAAAAGTATAATTATGGTAAAAAGTTTTTCCCTAATCATTGTTAACTTCAATTTAAATCCACAAACATTTCAGTTTTTGGCACATACTGCAGAAATAACTAGAGTAGTGCATGAGGGAATATCTCCATCTGGTGGCCATAGTAAGAATTGCAGAAAGGCTGCTCCAAAATGTTTATCATTTCAGTAAAAATAAACAAAGATAGTTTAATTTTGCTTTGTTTTTTTTTGTCTACTTTTACAAGCCTGATTTAAGCCATAAATACAGTGTAACTTCTCTGGAAGAGGGTTTCCCATAGAGGTTGTCTCAATACAGATGACACTAAACTTATCCATCTCACACAACCAGGCCAGGTTACAGTTCAGATCTGTGCAGAGGCAGCCCCGGTAAATGAAGAATGCATGTCTTACAAAGCAATAAAACATCTGTAATAGATAAAGGCAAGATTGATTGAGTTTAATGCCATACTATGGAACATTCCAGGCAAAGCTACAGCATCTCCATGGCGACAAGGGGCCATACCCTACACCAGAAAAGTTATATAGTACATCTTTAATTTTATATAATATTTTTGCATATTTATAATTTTCTGCTAAAGAATAAAAACTGTATTATTGTTATTTTAAATGAACCAAACCTAGATGGATATCCCAGTTGGAGAGCAGAGAGTCGGGAAGCAGTTTTTCCACAACGTTTACAAGAGCAGAAGGCGAGGAGGGGTCAGAGGGCACAGAAGAGTCCTCCTCCACACTCAGAGAAAACACCGTCACTAAACAAAAACAAAGACAATGCCCTCCCATCCTCCTCAGATCTCTTTGTGTCAGATCCCATCCTCCTCCTATTTCCTTGTGTGTCAGATGCCCTTCCATCCCTTTATCTGTGTGTGTCAGATGCCCTTCCATCCCCTTATAGCTGTGTGTCAGTTAACCTGCAGATGTTGTGGTGTGTTTGGATAAATACAGTGGGAACAGGGACCATGTTACTACTTGTATAATAGATTTTCACACTGACCTGAGTCTTTGTCAAGGCCCATGATGTCAGAGTCTCCAAACTCCAGGTCTCCACTCAACAGGAAGTCACTGTCCAGCACCAGACAGCTGGGGTCCACCACCAACGGAGCGTCAGGCAGCTGCACACCCACTGACCCAGAGGGAAAGGAAATATTATTACTACTATTGTTGCTGCTACTAGTAGGGCTGCAAGAATTGATACTTTGGCAGTAACCTCACACTGGGGGTGTTCCACTTGTATGTCTATGGTGGAATGTTCAGCAGTTACTATGGCGCAATTAGCAATCGCTAAGGTTGCAATTTTTGATGTACTATCATTTCCTCACAAAGAAAAAAATCTCCTGTCTTGTTCCGCATAAAAACTGCTAATCGTGTAGTTTAGGTCTAATTGCAAATTAATAGAAGACTCCAGTGTTTCCCATAGATTTTGTTCAGATTATGGGTGGCACAAAAACTTTCTAAATTAATAATTTTTCTGTCATACAATTTGTGGTGTTTTGAATGTCACTTGCTGCCTGCATTTCATATTTGAGTAGTCTTTTTGAACAATGGAGTAACCTTCTTAACATAACAAAAGTATGAGAAAGAATAGTATCTATACTATAGTAATGTCTTTTGACACTGCACAGCCCTGTCTCCTAGTGCAGCACTTAGCTTCAATTCAAATAAAGTTCCTCCTTTAGACGGCGGTGGGTCATATAAATACGTGCGTATACTGGAGCGTCATCTCTATTGATACTTTGCAGGTGGTGCCCATCAACATTCCCTGGGGGTGTGATGCTAACTGTAGGCTCTGCTCTGTCTGAAGCTCTATGAAGACTTAAAGTCTGAGCTTTATTTTAATAATCTGACCAGAAAGAGCTGACTTGGTTGGAACTGTAACAGGTGATGGGTTGATTTGTGGCAACACATAAAATTACAGTCGCATGCTACCTAGCATTAGCCAACAGTTTTTCAGTTAGTCACTCTCACCCTTTTCTTGAAAACCACAACTCCTAAATAGACCATAGGTGGTTTTAAATAATATGTATTTTTTTGGAGAGTAGCCCAAACTGTTATGTTCTTAGACAATACACTTCACACACATCGCCTAGTATGAATGTGGTGTATACAATTGTTGGTGGTGGTTGGGATCAAATGACAGCTTCGCTTCGTCAGCCTACTCCAGGGCAGCTGTGGCTACAATAGTAACTTACCATGTGTGGGGTTAATTGAAATAACACTGCATAATATTGTGCAGGACACTTTAAGCAACTAAACAAGCTCTATATAAAGTACTTTGTTGCAGAGGAACACTGTTTATCTGGTCCTCACATCCTCTTCCTCACCAACGCTCTCCTACTTCCTGTTTCCTGTTTCTCCATCTTCACTTCCTGTCCGCCTGGTTCCTCTTTTTTCCTCACTCCAAAAAAAAATGACTTAAATCTTATAAAATGTCACAAATAAACTGTATTAAAACAGTTAATATGCAATAGATTTCAAACCACCAGTACAAAGACTTGGACTACCGCTAGTTAAAAATATTATCCAGATATTGGGGTTGTCAAAAGTATGAAATATCAGAAACTAATTGATACTAAAACTAGTATCAAAACTAGATACTCATTTGAGCAGGTATCGATACTAAAACACACAAACTGGATAAAATGTGACCTTTTCTGAACAGTTTCATCTTGAGTTTATTTCAGAACTAATGTAAGACTACATGGTACAATAAATAGTATTATTTAGTGTTGAAAATTAAAATACTGTCTTAAA
This sequence comes from Periophthalmus modestus, assembly GCA_019594935.1. Taxonomy (NCBI): domain Eukaryota; kingdom Metazoa; phylum Chordata; class Actinopteri; order Gobiiformes; family Gobiidae; genus Periophthalmus; species Periophthalmus modestus. Next base: position 4,017 of record JAIEZT010000621.1, read on the forward strand.
AAGAGCTTTTAAATGATCATTTGGGTATAAAAATCAGAAATTGAAGTAATCGAAATTGCCTGCATAAAAGTCTGCCGAATTTACTACATTTATCACTACTCCTTCTACTACTACTACACGACCTTATCAACGAGAACACTTCCTTATAATGCCCTTCAGAAAAGCCTTATAATTTGCCATGTTTCGACTCACATTTGACAGGCTGTGGGTTGGACTGCTTCCTCCGCGGCATGGCGTCCCTTCGGCTCGGTTTTGCCGGTTTTGAGTGTGTTTTTCGGGCAGGAGCTGTCACAGTCCTCGGCTCTGCGCCGCCTCCGTTTAATCGTTTCATAGTCGTGTGTTCTTCCTCTTCCTCCAGCAGACTCAAATGTGTCATCCACGCCACAGCCCATAAACATGCCCTAACTGTATTTGGTAACCTTAAAACAAGCAAACATAAACATAATTTAACTGAAAGCAACATTTAATGCAATTTAGTCACATTATTTAAAGAGAAATATGACGTTTTCTGTGTGTTTAGGCTTAAAAACAAGTAGCTACAATCTATGATAGCTTCAAGTTAGCCAAAATGCTAACTTGCGTCTTCATGTATTTTAATGCTGAAGTTTCATTCTTTTCATCCAAATTTGTCAAATTTAAAGAGACGAAGGTACTTGGAAAAACTCTCCCACCTTCTATACCGTCTTCGCGGGCACTCAAGTCGTTGAAATGTGAGAATGTGTATAAATAGATGGTTTTAAAAAGTTGTTGTCAGTGGCGCACGCTGAAGGAGCGTGGAGGAAGCGACTGAGCCGGATCCGGGTGACGTCACGAAAAGACTCCCGCAGAGGATCATGGGAGCTGTAGTTCTTCTGTGTTTGCAACAATAGTTCTTGAAAACAGACAAATAACCCAGTCTAGCTAGTATTGTTTAAACTGTCTTTGGTCTTTCTGAAATTCCATGCACCTCTTAACTAAAGGGCCTCATATTACGCTATTTTCTCATCTTTTATTATGTTGTTTCATCAAAAAAAATATAGATGGAGTTGTGTTTTGTTTCATTCACTACACTGTCAGATATGAAAACAAACTAAACCTTGGTCTGGAAAAATAATCTATTAAAATAAATAACGGAGGACCAAATGAACCTGATTGGACTATTACTTCTATATTTCCTGCTTTCTGAACAGTACAGACACTATCCTTCCTTTTTTACTTTGCTTTTTAACCATGTACCTCTTCCAGTGCTGGAAATCTACCTCATTATGATTTTCTTTTGCGTGTAACCAAGATTTTTTAAATAATAAAAAAAAAAAATTGTAACAAGCTACCGCCACCCCTTCACCACAGAACGAGTCAAGTTCACAGCCCACCACCTTCCCCACATAACGAGTCAAGCACCCACCACCACCTTCCCCAGAGAACGAGTCAACAGCACCACCACCTTCCCCAGAGAACGAGTCAACAGCACACCACCACCCTTCACCACAGAACGAGTCAACAGCACACCACCACTTCCCCACAGAACAAGTCAACGCAACACCACCCTTCACCACAGAACGAGTCAACAGCACCACCACCTTCCCCACAGAACAAGTCAACAGCACCACCACCTTCACCACAGAACGAGTCAACAGCACCACCACCTTCCCCTGAGAACGAGTCAACAGCACCACCACCTTCCCCAGAGTGAGTCCAAGAGCACCACCACCTTCCCCACAGAACGAGTCAACAGCACCACCACCTTCCCCCAGAGAACGCGTCAACAGCACCACCACCTCCCCACAGAACGAGTCAACAGCACCACCACCTTCACCACAGAACGAGTCAACAGCACCACCATCTTCCCCAGAGAACGCGTCAACAGCACCACCACCTTTCCCTAGAGAACGAGTCAACAGCACCACCACCTTCCCCAGAGAAACGAACGAGTCACAGCACCACCATCTTCCCCAGAGAACGAGTCAACAGCACCACCACCCTTCCCCAGAGAACGCGGTCAAACAGCACCACCACCTTCCCCAGAGAGCGAGTCAACAGCACCACCACCTTCCCAACAGAACGAGTCAACAGCACCACCCACTTCCACCTCCCCCGTGAAGGATTCATCCCCCAGCATCACAATCCCCAGGGCCCTCGTGACAGGTCTTGGACCCAGCACATTTTCGGCGTGTTTCTAAAGAGAGCGCGTGCGGTTTGTGCTGGAATCTGAGGAAAGTTTTTTTATGTGGCACTCAGGACAACTTTGATAAATCTCAGTGAGCACCTAGCTCATTTTGGTCGAACACCAAATATTCCACCCGATTTCGCCGAATAGAAGTTTCGGAAATGAGGGCCAATATTTTTGTCTTTGCTATCCGCCACTTTCCCCCACTAGGCCAAATACCTGTTAATGTTGCTTCCCACCGAGTGGAGTTTCCATTTTTGCTCCTGGCTCTAAATACAGGTTGTGTGCGTCCTCATAAACTGCAGTATTCTGTGTACGTTTTGTGTATTTTTCAGTAGTAGTAGTAGCACACATATTTCTGAGTTTGCCTCCTGTAGATAAATAGCTGAACTGGAGTTACCTTTTAAACACTTCCACATGGACAAAAAGCTGTAGGAAGCAGGATAATGATGGAAACCAAAGTTTATTTATAACAACAAGAGGGATATCCCAGCAACTAGGGGCCTGAGGCGGAGGAGCTACTGAAAATGACCAAGACACTCCTCAGAGTCAGATCAGGAGTCTAACCCACAACCTCCTTATTGAGAGGAGGAGACAGGATAACCACTCTGCCACAGTCACACAGGAATGACATGCGAACTCCACTCAGAGATCAGGATCTCTACCCCCACACCTCTTCACTCAGTAATAAGTCAGGATCCAATAAATTAGTCCAAGTGTAAGTCTGGATTAGTCCCAATTTGGTTTTGGTTTAGTTTCTGACTAGTCATGTATAGTCAAAAGTCCTGGTTTAGTCCTGATATAGTCCTGGTTTAGACCTAGTTCATTCCTGGATTATGTCTGGTATAATCTTGCTTTTGTTCTAGTTTGGAATAGTCCTGGTTTAGATCTGGTCCTGCTCGATTCTTGTTTAGTCTTGCTATAGTCCTTCGTTTAGTCCTGGTCTAATCCTTGTTTATTCCTGTTTTAGTCCTGGTCTAATCCTTATTTATTCCTGGTTCAGTCTAGTCTAATCCTTATTTATTCCTGTTTCTGTCCTGGTCTAATCCTTGTTTATTCCTGGTTCATTCCTGGTCCCAATCCTTGTTTATTCCTGGTTCAGTCCTAGTCTAATCCTTGTTTATTCCTGGTTCAGTCCTGGTCTAATCCTTATTTATTCCTCTTTTAGTCCTGGCCTAATCCTTGTTTATTCCTGTTTAGTCCTGGGTCTAATCCTTGTTTATTCCTGTTTTAGTCCTGGTCTAATCCTTGTTTTATTCCTGTTTAGTCCTGGTCTAATCCTTGTTTTATTCCTGGTTCATTCCTGGTCTAATCCTTGTTTATTCCTGGTCTAATCCTTGTTTATTCCTGGTCCAATCCTTGTTTATTCCTGGTTCAGTCCTAGTCTAATCCTTGTTTATTCCTGGTCTAATCCTTGTTTATTCTGGTTCATCCTGGTCTAATCCTTATTATATCCTCTTTTAGTCCTGGTCTAATCCTTGTTTATTCCTGTTTAGTCCTGGTCTAATCCTTTTTTATTCCTGGTCTAATCCTTGTTTATTCCTGGTCTAATCCTTGTTTATTCCTGGTTCAGTCCTAGTCTAATCCTTGTTTATTCCTGGTCTAATCCTTGTTTTTATTCCTGGTTCAGTCCTAGTCTAATCCTTGTTTATTCCTGTCTAATCCTTATTTATTCGTCTTTTAGTCCTGGTCTAATCCTTGTTTATTCCTGTTTAGTTTCCTGGTCTAATCCTTGTTTATTCCTGGTCTAATCCTTGTTTATTCCTGGTTTAGTCCTGGTCTAATCCTTGTTTATTCCTGGTCTAATCCTTGTCTTTTATATTCCTGGTTTAGATGTCCTGGTCTAATCCTTGTTTATTCCTGGTCTAATCCTTGTTTGATTCCTGTTTTAGTCTGGTCTAATCCTTGTTTATTCCTGGTACTAATCCTTGTTTATTCCTGTTTAGTCCTGGTCTAATCCTTGTTTATTCCTGGTTCAGTCCTAGTCTAATCCTTGTTTATTCCTGGTCTAATCCTTATTTATTCCTCTTTTTAGTCCTGGTCTAATCCTTGTTTATTCCTGTTTAGTCCTGGTCTAATCCTTGTTTATTCCTGGTCTAATCCTTGTTTATTCCTGGTTCATTCTGGTCTAATCCTTGTTTATTCCTGTGTCTAATCCTTGTTTATTCCTGGTTCAGTCCTAGTCTAATCCTTGTTATTCCTGGTCTAATCCTTGTTTATTCCTGGTTCAGTCCTGGTCTAATCCCTTATTTATTCCTCTTTTATTTCCGTTGTCCTTTGGTCTAATCCTTGTTTATTCCTGTTTTAGTCCTGTCTAATCCTTGTGCCTTTTTATCCTGGTTCATTCCTGGTCTCTAATCCTTGTTTATTCCTGGTTCATTGTTCTAATCCTTTTTCATTCCTGGTCTAATCCTTGTTTATTCCTGGTCTAATCCTTGTTTTATTCTTTTCCTGGTTCGTCCCCTAGTCTAATCCTTTGTTTATTCCTGGTCTAATCCTTGTTTATTCCTGGTTTCAGTCCTAGTCTTAATCCTTGTTTATCAAATTTCCTGGTCTAATCCTTATTTATTCCTCTTTTTAGTCCTGGTCTAATCCTTGTCTCATCCTTTTTTATTCCTGTTTAGTCTGGTCTAATCCTTGTTTATTCCTGGTCTAATCCTTGTTTATTCCTGGTTTAGTCCTGGTCTAATCCTTGTGTTTATTCCTGGTCTAATCCTTGTTTATTCCTGGTTTAGTCCTGGTCTAATCCTTGTTTTATTCCTGGTCTAATCCTAGTTTTTATTCCTGGTTTAGTCCTGGTCCTAATCCTTGTTTATTCCTGTCTAATCCTTTTTTTATTCCTGGTTCAGTCCTAGTCTAATCCTTGTTTATTTTCCTGGTCTAATCCTTGTTTATTCCTGGTCAGTCCTAGTCTAATCCTTGTTTATATTCCTGGTCTAATCCTTATTTTATTCGTCTTTTAGTCCTGGTCTAATCCTTGTTTATTCCTGTTTAGTCCTGGTCTAATCCTTGTTTTATTCCTGGTCTAATCCTTGTTTATTCCTGGTTTAGTCCTGGTCTAATCCTTGTTTATTCCTGGTCTAATCCTTGTTTATTCCTGGTTTAGTCCTGGTCTAATCCTTGTTTTATTTCCTGGTCTAATCCTTGTTTATTCCTGGTTTTGTCCTGGTCTAATCCTTTTTTGTTTATTCCTGGTCTAATCCTTGTTTATTCCTGGTTTAGTCCTGTCTAATCCTTGTTTATTTCCTGTTTCAGTCCTAGTCTAATCCTTGTTTATTCCTGGTCTAATCCTTATTATATTCGTATTTTTAGTCCTGGTCTAATCCTTGTTTTATTCCTGTTTAGTCCTGGTCTAATCCTTGTTTATTCCTGTTTAGTCCTGTCTAATCCTTGTTTATTTCCTGGTTCATTCCTGGTCTAATCCATGTTCTATCCTGGTCTAATCCTTGTTTATTCCTGGTCTAATCCTTGTTTATTTCCTGTTTCAGTCCTAGTCTAATCCTTGTTTATTCCTGGTCTAATCCTTGTTATTTCTGGTTCAGTCCTAGTCTAATCCTTGTTTATTCCTGGTCTAATCCTTGTTTTTATTTCCTGGTTCAGTCCTAGTCTAATCCTTGTTTATTCCTGGTCTAATCCTTATTTATTCCTCTTTAGTCCTGGTCTAATCCTTGTTTATTCCTGTTTAGTCCTGGTCTAATCCTTGTTTTATTCCTGGTCTAATCCTTGTTTATTCCTGGTTTAGTCCTGGTCTATCCTTGTTTATTCCTGGTCTAATCCTTGGTTTATTCCTGTTTAGTCCTGGTCTAATCCCTTGTTTATTCCTGGTCTAATCCTTGTTTTATTCCTGGTTTAGTCCTGGTCTAATCCTGTTTTTATTCCTGGTCTAATCCTTGTTTATTCCTGTTTAGTCCTGGTCTAATCCTTGTTTATTCCTGGTTCAGTCCTGTCTAATCCTTGTTTATTCCTGGTCTAATCCTTATTTATTCGTCTTTTAGTCCTGGTCTAATCCTTGTTTATTCCTTTTTTAGTCCTGGTCTAATCCATTGGTTTAATCCTTTTCGTTTCCTGGTCTATCCTGTTTATTCCTGGTTCATTCCTGGTCTAATCCTTGTTTATTCCTGGTCTAATCCTTGTTATTTTATTTCTGGTTCAGTCCTAGTCTAATCCTTATTTGTTATTCCTGGTCTAATTCCTTGTTTATTCCTGGTTCAGTCCTGGTCTAATCCTTATTTATTCCTCTTTTAGTCCTGGTCTAATCCTTGTTTATTCCTTTTAGTCCTGGTCTAATCCTTGTTTATTCCTGTTCATTCCTGGTCTAATCCTTGTTTATTCCTGGTTTCATTCCTGGTCTAATCCTTGTTTATTCCTGGTTCTAATCCTTGTTTATTCGTTATTCTGGTTCAGGATCCTAGTCTAATCCTTGTTATATTCCCTGGTCCTAATCTTTGTTTTATTCTGGTTCAGTCCTAGTCTAATCCTTGTTTATTCCTGGTCTAATCCTATTTATTCCTTCTTTTAGTCCTGGTCTAATCCCTTGTTTATTCCTGTTTAGTCCTGGTCTAATCCTTGTTTATTCCTGGTCTAATCCTTGTTTATTCCTGGTTTAGTCCCTGGTCTAATCCTTGTTTATTTCTGGTCTAATCCTTGTTTATTCCTGGTTTAGTCCTGGTCTAATCCTTGTTTATTCCTGGTCCTGTTCTAATCCTTGTTTTATTCCTGGTTTAGTCCTGGTCTAATCCTTGTTTTATTCCTGGTCTAATCCTTGTTTATTCCTGTTTAGTCCTGGTCTAATCCTTGTTTATTCCTGGTTCAGTCCTAGTCTAATCCTTGTTTATTCCTGGTCTAATCCTTATTTATTCCTCTTTTAGTCCTGGTCTAATCCTTGTTTATTCCTGTTTAGTCCTGGTCTAATCCTTGTTTATTTCCTGGTCTAATCCTTGTTATTCCTGGTTCTTCCTGGTCTAATCCTTGTTTATCCCTCCTGGTCTAATCCGGTTTGTTTATTCCTGGTTCAGTCCTAGTCTAATCCTTATTCTTTATTCCTGTTTAGTGTTAGGGTCCTGGTCTAAGTCCCTGTTTATTCCTGTTCAGTCCTGGTCTAATCCTTGTTTATTCCTGGTTCAGTTCGTCCTGGTCTAATCCTTGTTTAGTCCTGGTCTTCCTTGTTCAGTCCTGGTCTAATCCTATGTTTATTCCTTGGTTCAGTCCTGGTCTAATCCTTGTTATTTTCCTGTTTCAGTCCTGGTCTAATCCTTGTTTATTCCTGGTTCAGTCCTGGTTTATATCCATTGTGGTGTTATTCCTGGTCTAATCCTTCTACAGTTTATGGTCTAATCCTTGTTTAGTCCTGGTCTAATCCTTGTTTATTCCCGGTTTAGATCCTGGTCTAATCCTTGTTTATTTCCTGAGCCAGGGTCCTGGTTTCAACTCCAGGAATCAGTTTATATTCATTTGGTTGTATTTACACGTGTGAAAAGTCCTAAATATATTGGTATCATTAGTGTCGGGTCGTTGAATCTCCCTGGGTGGATCCGGTGTATTTACGAGTCTTGTGGTCGAAATCGTCATTTAACAATCTGCTTGTTTATCAAAGAAGTTTCATCGTCAACATGATTAGTCCTGGTTCTAAATCCTAGGTGGTAGAGTAAATTAGAGGCGTTCTAGCTTCTATATTTCTAATAGCAGTAGTATAGTTGTTTAGTCTAGTATGTAGTAGAGGTTATGGTCATTCGTAGTAGTAGTCCTAGCTAGTAGTTCCTGGTATAATACATTTTAGTAGGGTTAGGTTTTTGCAGTAGAAGTAGTAGTCCTCCCTCACAGTAGTAAAACACCGGTAGGGCCAGGTTGTAGTGTCTAGTAGTTAGTAGTCATTAGTAGTCAATAGGTATCATTATTGGTTCTAGTAGATAGCCGTGCTAGTGTGGGATAATAATTAACACGTGGTAGGCCTAGTGTAGTCACAGCAGTAGTAGTGGATAGTAGTAATACATGTTCTCCACTCAATCGGTTATGTCCGGCTATATTCATAGTAGAGGTCTGCTGTGTATGAAGTTTGGTCATAGTTATCACTTAGAAAGGTCAGGGTTTTTTAAACATGTCGCCACCAGTGCTAGTATGATGTAGCTACACAGAATGCAGTGTTAGTCTTAATCATCTGGCAAACGTCATAGTCCCGCCTAACCCTACTTCTGTGTTTCCTCCGTGTCTGTAAATGAAGAGTTATTTTCTTGGACATAGGTTCGCTCCCCCTAGTGTAACAACAGGTTTGATTAACATGCGTTGCTAATCCCACCCCGCTCCCTGGATAAACCTGCGGTCACAGGCGGAAGGGGCGTTACCTTCAACAAAACGTCAACAAATTGGAGGCCTACGTTGTACTGCTCTTTGGTGGTGCTAGTACTAGCAGCCGAAAATTTCAAATATGGAAATCGGCTAATCCAAATTACATGATGCTGTACAAAAAACTCAACTTCACATGTCAATGAGCTTCGATTCAGATTGTATAAACAGATTTTGGCCCTTATTCAATTACATGGAATGTTCTCCCTGTCTCTGTGTGGATGAACACACATGTTTGTTTCACTCAAAATCGTTGCTAAGTAACCTGCTCCCCTGGGTATCATGGTCGGTGCAGGCTGTTGTTGGTGGGGGCTTGAACCTTTACCTCCCTCACTTCAAACCGCCTAAAAAAACTCCGCCCTATTGTTAACTCTGCTTCTACCTGTGTATGGTTGGTTTAAGCATGTTCAAATGGTCCTCCTGGGGTTGAATGATGTCTGACTGGGTGGTTTCCAAATCTCCTGTGTTGGAAACTCTGTGTCTGTGCTTCAATTGTTTGCATGTTCTCCCTGTGGTCTGTGTGGTGTTTGCATGTTCTCCTCGTCTGCTGGATTATGCATATTCTCCCTGTGTCGGTGGAGTTTGCATGTTTCTCCCTGTTGTCTGGGTGGACCTTTGCCTGTTCTGAATTCCCTGTGTCTCTGTACTGGAGGCCGACATTGCATGTACGGCTCCAAAAAATCTGTGCTATGGGTGGAGTTTGCATGTTTCCCTGTGTCTGGGTGGAGTTTGCATGTTCTCCCTGTGTCTGGGTGGAGTTTGCATGTTCTCAACCCTGTGTCTGGTTGTGGATTTTGCATGTTCTCCCTGTGGTCTGGGTGGAGTTTGCATGTTCTCTCCCTGTTTTCTGGGTGAGTTTGCATGTTCTCCCTGTGTCTGGGTGGTTTGCATGTTCTCCCTGTGTCTGGGTGGAGTTTGCAATGTTCTCCCTGTGTCTGGGTGGAGTTTGCATGTTTCTCCCTGTGTCTGGGTGGAGTTTGCATGTTCTCCCTGTGTCTGGGTGAGTTTGCATGTTTCTCCCTGTGTCTGGGTGGAGTTTGCATGTTCTGCCTGTGTCTGGTGGAGAGTTTGCCTGTTCTCACTGTGTCTGGGTGGAGTTTGCATGTTCTCCCTGTGTCTGGGTGGAGTTTGCATGTTCTCCCTGTGGCTGGGTGGTTTGCATGTTCTCCCTGTGTCTGGGTGGAGTTTGCATGTTCTGCCTGTGTCATGGTCTTTGCATGTTCTCACTGTGTCTGGTGGAGTTTGCATGTTTCTCCCTGTGTCTGGGTGGAGTTTTTCTGGGTGGGTGTTTTCTCACCTGTGTGGGTCTGGAGTTTTGCATGTTTCTCCCTGTGTCTGGGTGGAGTTTGCATGCTCTCCCTGTGTCTGGGTGGAGTTTGCGTGTTCTCCCTGTGTCTGGTGGAGTATGCATGTTCTCACCTGTGTCTGGGTGGACTTTTGCATGTCTCTTCCCACTGTGTCTGGTGTGCAGTGTTTCAATGCTCTCCCCTGTGTCTGGGGTGTGTCGTTCCCTCTGATCTCTTCTCATGCACTGAGTCTTTTAAACTTTCATGTCATGTCTCTGTCCCAAACAGCTGGTCTATAAATCAGCTTGTGGTCGTTTAAACTGCAGGATTCCTCGCGTCTTTTCTCTCTCGTCACATCTCCTGAAGCCAAACTCACTTTTTTTAAACGTCGTAAAAAACGGGGTGTTCCTGAAGCTACCAGCACTGATGATTACGGGATTCCCTCAAACGCAGCAGGACTCCAGCCCAAAGTTCAACATCTGGACAGGGTAATGTACATGTAAGTCTTTAAACTAACCAGGGATATAACCAGGACTTAACCAGGACTAAAAAACAGGTCCAAATAGAAGCCAACACCACAACTAAAAATACACATTTCAAATAGGTGTGTTGGTAGACAGTAGCAGTAGCAGTACTGATATTAGTAGTAGTAAGTAGTGGTAGAAAGATAAGATTTAACACTGTTGCCTCCTCAAAATCATACCTGGAGTTGTGTTTTGTCTCATTCACACATGTTTAAACAGTGGTGGAAGGTAACGAAGCAAAAGTACTAAAGTAAAGTACTGTACTGCGTAAAAAAATAGGAATCTGTACTCTACTTAAGGATATTTTAATGTGGATACTTTTTACTATTACTTCAGTACATTTGAGAGCAGTTATCTTTACTTTCTACTCAAGCACATTTTTGAATTGGTCTGAAAAGTAAAAGTTTTTTTACTTTTACTTTTCTGAGACCTGCTGAAAAGGCTGATGGTTTAGTTTTAACAGGGTCATAATTTGAATAACAAAAATATACAAATAAAATTACAGCTAGAAAAAAAAAAAGACTGATTGAAGTGTTTCTGTTGAACAAAATTCAGCACATTTACTTTTCTAGTACATTTTAAACAACTACTTTAATACTTTTATTTATTTATTGATTTTTTTTTTCATGTGATACTTTTACCTGAGTTTTTTTTGTTTTGTTTTTTTTTACTCGACTATCTGTACTTTTACGTGAGTACCAAAACTGAGTCCTTCCCCCACTGTGTTTGAGTAATCCTTTATTAGTCTGTCCACATCTCCAAAGCTCAAAATACTCCACCTTGTTATGTCATGAAGTGGTGGTTTTTTTTTAAGTGAACAGCTCGTTTTGTTTAATGAGACTCCAGGACTGAAATGATCCAAATGATTCACAGCTTAAATATTTGGGGTTTTGTGAGTTAAACATGTGTGAATGGAACAAAACAACCCACACTCCAGGTATGTTTGTGATGAGGGAACAACATTTTTAACAGATCAGAAAATAGCGTAAAATGGGCTCTTTAAGCGGTAAACATCCCAGTGCTTATAAAATACTGTTTAATTAAATCCATCCTCCGCATCCTCCGGTGCTCACGTGCGCTCTCCTCGCGCTCTGGCTCCTCCCTCTCCGTATATCCCCGTCTCGCGCTCGGGATCTGTCAGACCCGCGCTGTACGCGTCCTAAACTGCGCTGTCATGTCCCGCGCGTGTCTGTGGAGCATGTACCTGTGCCTCGCGCTCTCCTCCTGCGCTTCCGGGGTCCGCGCGGGGAGACACCTGCAGCGGCGCGAGGACGAGGACGGCGCGTGGTCCGAGAGCGTGGCGAGAGCGCGCTGTGCGTCAAGGTGCCTCGGACTGTACAGCGGATATACGTCAGGAACACAGGTGAGGGACAGGACTAAACCGGGACTAAACCCGGGACTTAACCACCGGGACTAAACCGGGACTAAAACGGGACTAAACCGGGACTAAACCGGGACTAAACTGGGACTAAACTAGGACTAAACCAGGACTAAACAGGACTAAACCAGGGACTAAACCGGGACTAAACTGGGATTTAACCAGTACTAAACCAGGACTAAACCGGGACTAAACCGGGACTTAACCAGGACTAAACCGGGACTAAACCGGGACTTAACCACGACTAAACTGGGACTAAACTGGGACTTAACCAGGACTAAACTGGGACTAAACTGGGACTAAACTGGGACTTAACCATGACTAAACCGGGACTAAACCGGGACTAAACTGGGACTTAACCAGGACTAAACCGGGACTAAACTGGGACTTAACCATGACTAAACTGGGACTAAACCAGGACTAAACCGGGACTAAACTGGGACTTAACCAGGACTAAACTGGGACTTAACCGGGACTAAACTGGGACTAAACTGGGACTAAACTGAAACTAAACCAGGACTAAACCGGGACTAAACTAGAACTAAACCGGGACTAAACCGGGACTAAACTGGAACTAAACCAGGACTAAACCAGGACTAAACTAACACTAAACCGGGACTAAACTGGAACTAAACCAGGACTAAACCGGGACTAAACTGGAACTAAACCAGGACTAAACCAGGACTAAACTGACACTTAACCGGGACTAAACCAGAACTAAACTGGGACTAAACCAGGACTAAGCTAAGACTAAACTGGGACTAAACCAGGTCTAAAGGCCTGAACCATGGATAAAACTTGAACTCAATCATGAGGTCTCACTCAGGTCTAAACAAGGATTTAACAAGAACTAAACCAGATCAGTCCTCTAGTCCTGGAGGACAGTCTTAGATCAGTCCCCCAGGACTAGAGGACTGATCTAAGACGGAACCAGGACTGAACCTAAACCAAAAATAAAAAAAAAAAAGGAATAAAACCAGGACTGAACCAGAAATAAAAATATGGACTATGCCAGAATAGTCAGCACTAAACCAGGGATAGATTTTTATTTATTTATTTTTTTAACTGTCCATAGTCTAAAACTGGACAAGATATTTTAAAGGCCAAATGAGGATTAAGATATAACTAAACCAGGTCTAACCAAGTCATAATTGAACCAGGACTAAACCAGCACTAATCCAGATCTTTATCCTTTATTGGACTAAACCAGGTCTAAACCAGGTCTAAACCAGGTCTGAACCAGGTCTAAACCTGATCCTAACTTCTACTTTATTTGACCAGGACTAAACGTGGACCAAACAAGAACAAAACCAGGACTAAACTAAACCAAAATAATGTCCAAACAAATTCAGTCCTGGTTCAGTCCTGGTTCAGTCCTGGTTCAGTCCTCTAGTCCTGGATTACTACCTGCTTTAGTTCTTGTTTAGTCCTTGTTTAGACCTGAGCGAGCCCTGATTTAGTCCATGTTCGGTCCATGGTTCAGGCCTTTAAGACTAAGACTCAGGTCTAATAGCCGGTGTACTGTTCAGCCTGCACTTTGTAAAATAATCCTATAGTCATTTGAAAACATATGGCACAGTTGAGTCGCCCGTGGAGCAGAAGAGAAAGGACACATCCTTTACCTTAAATGGACATGAGACCTTCTTTTCTCAAGAAGTTGGCTCCATTCTCTGGAATCAGTGTTATTTCCATGAGGTGAGCATGTGGCACACCCTCCACCTGAAAACCTCTAATGCACCTTTAAAATAATGAACCGACATAACACTGATGCTACAGTCGCTTAAACCAGCTCTACCAACTGAGCCACAGTGTCTGAGCTGGTAGAGTTTGTTCACTGATCTGAAGGTTGGCTGTTTGAAGCCCGCTCTCGATATAAAAACATCGTTGGTAGAGCGATGAGATCAACTGACCCACAGGTTGGCAGTGCGATCCCAGCTCCCACAGATGAGTGAATGCTGTAGCTGTGTCCTTTGGCAAGACACTCCTCCCCCTTGTCCCTGAATCGGTGAGCGTTCCCTTGATGTAAAGTGCTTTGAGCCTAGAAGGTGGTAAAGTGCTATATAAAAATGTGACCGTTTACCATTTTCTTTCATAACTTGAGAAGAATATTCGTTCATTTCCTGCCGCCTCACAGTCAAAAGCGTGTCCTATTCCTCCTGCTGCTGTTCTGCCTGTTTCCTCCTCAGTCTAATAACCAACACTTAAGTTCTAACAAGTACTCTAAATATAGGTCTAATTTTTAGTCATTTGGCAGACACGAAAACATGAATGAAACAACATGAAAATGCCACATGCTGCTGTTAAAAGTTTAACTCTATTTAAATGATCCCTGAATATGCTCTGTGTGGGTGAGGTCAGGCCGTGCATCCTCCTCCGCCCAGGCCCACAGCCCTCTGCTCCTCCCTCCCTCCATTTGGGTGTCTGACTGTGGAAGAGAGAACAACTCACAGAGCCAGCACCTCATACAGTTCACTCAAGGCAGTACCATGGATCTATAATAAGAACACAATAAGAACATTTGATTATACTTTCATGGGCAGCACACCCATGGAAGTATAAGTCAGATACATAAGTCAGACTGTGCAGCAGAGGGGCATATCGCTTTTCCATTTGTACCACAGTGTTTGACCCAAGCACAGTGGTAGAAAGCTGTGTTTTCAGAGAGAGGTCCGTGTTTCTCTGCTCATTATTTTGATTATATAACTCGTCTTGAGATGTTTGGGCTCCAGGCTCTGCTCTGTCTGCTCCTCAGATACTGTCAAACTAAACTATGAGGATTTTGACATAGTTAAATCAGACATTGTGCTCGTGTCTGCTCTATATAACTGTGACACCCGTGGACTGTAAAACTATGACAAATATTTAGCACAGGTTCTATCCATCAAACCAAGTCAGAATATAAAAAATGTATGATCAAATCTGTCTGTCAAATGTCCTTTTAGTAGATTTGTATTTATAATTATATAAATTGAATGCAATATTATTACAGATGTTGTGCAGGGGGCCAAAATACCTCTATTGAAAGAAATCTTGTGGTTTAAAGCTGCACTATATATCTTTTCTAGTGCAGAGTCCAGCACCTGCTTGTCTCCATGGAGATGTTATTACTTTATCTGGTGTATTCCACAGTATGGCATTAAACTGATCTTTCTTATTTTAAATACAGGTGTTTTTATTGGTCAAAAACACCTTAAAAGACATCATTCCTTTTGTGAGTGGGGTCGCCTCTCCGCAGATCAGATTTTGTAACTCGGCCGGATGGCGTCGCTCGCTGCCTTGTCTGTGTGTAGATACTTTGCGTTCCAGGCAAAGCGATTACCATGGAGACGCCAGCGAAGTTACACATGTGTACTTTTTAACTGTAGTCTTTTTAACTGAGGACAATAAGATCCTGTGAATAATAGCTCCACTTTTTTTTTTCTGAGGCGATTGTGAAAAATCATTTGACTTTTGTTTATTTAAATTGGCAGAGAGAAGACGAGGAACCTGCTCAGTCCTGGTTTAATTTCGATTCATTGCCTGATCTAAAGTTCATCGATACTTGGCATGTGTCGGACGCAAAGGACTAAAACCAGGACTAAACCAGGACTAAACCAGGACTAAACCAGGACTAAATCAGGATTAAACCAGGACTAAACCAGGACTAAACCAGGACTGAACCAGGACTAAACCAGGACTAAACCAGGACTAAACCAGGACTAGACCAGGACTAAATCAGGACTAAATCAGGATTAAACCAGGACTAAACCAGGACTAAATCAGGACTAAACCAGGACTAAACCAGGACTGAACTAACACTAAACCGGGATTAAACTGGAACTAAACCAGGACTAATCCGGGACTAAACCAGGGCTAAACTAACACTAAACCAGCACTAAATCAGGATTAAACTAAGACTAAACCAGGACTAAACCGGGATTAAATTACAACTAAACCAGGACTAAAGTAAGACTTAACCAGGACTAAACTAAGACTAAACCAGGACTAAACCAGGATTAAACTAAGATTAAACCACAACTAAACTAAGACTAAACCAGGACTAAACCAGGATTAAACTAAGACTAAACCAGGATTAAACTAAGACTAAACCAGGACTAAACCAGGACTAAACTAAGACTAAACCAGGATTAAACTAAGACTAAACCAGGACTAAACCAGGATTAAACTAAGATTAAACCAGGACTAAACTAAGACTAAACCAGGACTAAACCAGGATTAAACTAAGATTAAACCAGGACTAAACTAAGATTAAACCAGGACTAAACTAAGACTAAACCAGGACTAAACTAAGATTAAACCAGGACTAAACTAAGACTAAACCAGGACTAAACTAAGACTAAACCAGGACTAAACCAGGACTAAACCAGGATTAAACTAAGATTAAACCAGGACTAAACTAAGACTAAACCAGGACTAAACCAGGATTAAACTAAGACTAAACAAGACTGAACCAGGACTGAACCAGGAGTGGACCAGGACTGGACCAGGACTGGACCACAATTAACTTCAAGATTCGTTCATTCATGAATAGTCATACATAAGCCTCCAGTTTGATAAAATAAACGTTATTAGAGCTAAAGTACATTGTATTGTATAAAGTGGATGGTGCTTGTGCTGATTTGCTAACACGAGCTAAAGTACATTGTATTGTTTGTATGGAGTGAATGGCACTTGTGCTGATATGCTAACGGCCGGAGGATGTTTCATGCTCCAGTTACTTATCGACCGCTAACGCTACTGTCACCACTGCTCATGTTGTGCTCTAATACGCTGCTATTGGGCTTTTAATATAGAGTTAAATCCATATGACAGCTTTTCATGATTTTGTAACTCTGACTTGGTTTGGTGGAATAGTACCTGTGCTAAATATGTATCATATTTTTTACATCAGTTAAAGGTGCACTATGTAACTTTGCAATGGCTCGTTTCCATGGAGATGCTAATCCTGCAATGTTCCACAGGGGGACATTACATTTCTCTATCTTGCATTTATTCATACAGATTACATTGCTCAAAAATACCTTAAAAAACATGTATCATTATTGTGAGTGGGGTCGCCTCTCCACAGAGCTGACCTGTAACTTGGATTGGTTGGATTGGTACCTGCTTGTCTCCATGGAGATAGATACACAAAATTCCATCCACTTCCTATTTGGGACGTGATGGTTGCATTAGCTTTGTCCATTTATATGTACAGTCTATGGCCTCACCACGTGAAACAAAAACTGGCACAAAGTCCAAAGTCTTCTCTGTTTAAATAAGTATAAACTATAGTGTGATGTGCAGCTGTCCAGAGGAGGAGCCAACAGCATGTGGCGCTTTGTTGTGATGAGGTTTACTGCGACGTTAGCCCCCACTGGACACTGCAGTTATTGCAGTTATGCCGCTATTAAGTCGATTTAGTAATATTGTGATTTAAAATGTCCAAATTATAACATAATGATCCACAGGTGTCATAGATTATAACTACAGAGCAGACACAAACACAATATGTCTGATTTAAAACACAACTGATATTTATCCTTCACATCACTACTGAACAGCTTCATATGAATAAAAGTTCAAACATTATGAGACGTTCCAGCCTGTAAATGGTCTTATTACATCCAATTAAAGGCCCAACCAGGATATCGGCTGAACTGATATTATGGAACTGATAGCCGATCCAGCTAACTTTTAAGTATCACTGCTATATGATATCAGTATCAAAAACTGGAATGCATATCAATTTTTAAAACGTATAATTGGCAAAAACACTGAATTTAATATGTGGAAATTTGACCAAAAGCTCATATTTTTGTCTTCTTTTTGTCTTGTAGAATAATGTGTCTTTGGTGGTGTGCCAGAGCTATAAGCAGTGTGCAATGGTAAGTTTTCAACTCCATCTGCAAATGGAGTGCAAATGTGTGTTAGTCCTGGACACATCTGCAGCCAGCCTACAGATGTGTGTGTGTGTGTGTGTATGTATATATATATATATATATATATATATATATATATATATATATATATATATATATAGAGATAGAGAGAGAGAGAGAGAGAGAGAGAGAGAGAGAGAGAGAGAGGAGAACAAGTCTCTGTTGGAATGCTGCTACTACTACCCGAGTCAGAGGGATGTAGTAGCTCTATTCGGCAGCTGCTATCACAGCTTGAGATTGATGAGGTCATGTGATCTTAGAGATGCTCGGCTATATGAGTAACCATGAGAGCCATGAGAAACAATACGCACCATGGATACGATGGTTAGAGGCTAATATCAAGGTAGTGCGGAGAAAAGTGAGCCAACTGTCAGAGGCCCAGAGAGGTTCAGTGAAAAAACAAGTACCCAAGAGGTACAGCCAAATGCCCATACCTGAAGCACTGGCTTTGCCAGCCGCCTAAAGACGTACATGCGAGATAATGAAGATGAATAAACCGTCTGCAACACAACCAGTGAAAGTGTACGCTCAATTGCAGAGTAATAACACCAGAGCAGACCCACCAAGGCTGGAAACTGAAAGGTACTGGCATATGGGAGAAGGAGGCATCAATAATCAGACCCAGGCAATAAACAGCTATGCTCTGCCAGTAATCAGATACCCAGCAGGAATCATTACCTGGTTAAAGAAGGAGCTACAGACCACAGATGTTAAGACACAAAAGCTCCTGACCATGCATGGAGGGTTCTATCCCAAATCCACATCCTGAGACTGTACACGAGCCACAAGGAAGGAGGCCATAAATACATCAAGGACAAGGCCCCAACAGATGACATGCTCAGCGAGTGTCTCAGACAGTGGAGTGCAGAGGAAGAGGAGCTGGAGGAACCATCATGGGAGGACAAGCCTCTAAATGGGATGTACCACTGGAACATAACTGTCTGAAGGACAGCACAGAGGCACTAATCCTGGCTGCACAGGAGCAGGCCTTGAGCACAAGAGCGATAGAGGCCCAGATCTACCACCTCAGACTAGACCCAAGGTGTAGGCTGTGCAAAGAGGCTCCTGAGACAATCCAACACATAACTGCAGGGTGTAAGATGCTGCAGGGAAAGCAAACATGGAGCGGCATAACCAAGTGGCGGGCATAGTGTACAGAAACATCTGTGCAGAGTACGGACTGGAAACCCCCAGGTCAAGGTGGGAAACACCTCCAAAGGTCGTGGAGAATGATCGAGTCAAGATCCTGTGGGACTTCCAGATACAGACTGACAGAATGATGATGGCATTACGTTGGTGGATAAAGAACAGAGCAAAGCCTTTGTGGTGGACATCACAGAACCAAGTCATGGGAACATCAGGAAAAAGGAGCATGAGAAACTAGAGAAATACCAGGGGCTCAAAGAAGAGCTGGAGAAGGCCTGGAAGGTGAAGGCCTCAGTGGTGCCGGTGGTCATCGGAGCACTCGGGGCAGTGACCCCCAAACTGGAGGAGAGACTACAGCAGATCCCAGGAAAAACATCAGACATCTCAGTCCAGAAAAGTGCAATAATAGAAACAGTGCAGAACCTTCAAGCTCCCAGGCCTCAGGTAGAGGACTCGAGCGTGGAAAAAAGATGAGACCACCCACAGAGGGAGAGGATGAGATTGATATATATATATAAACTAGAACTGACCAGATTTTAATGTTTAATGTCAAATGTGATTATTTTGTGTCTGTGGACAGTGCCTGGAGCCCTGCAAAGCATCGTGGGTAATGAAGAAGAGGAGCAGCTGTGACCAGATGTGTCAGGTAAATCAAAACTATTATATAGTCTTGATTTAGTACTGGTTAAATCCTAGTCTAGTCTAGGTCTGGTCTAGGTTTAGTCCTAGTTTAGCTCTGATTTAGCCCTGGCTTAGCCCTGCTCTAGTCCTGTTTTAGTCCTGGTCTCGTCCATGTTTAGTCGTAATTTAGTCCTAATATAGCCCTACTTTTGTCCTGTTTTAGTTCTGGTTTAGTCCATGTTTAATCCTTGTTTAGCTCTGCTATTGTCCTGGTGTAGTCCCACACTTGCAGTCAGTGTACACCGAGCATTAGGCCATTATTAAGTATAGTTGCAATAGCAGTTGTCACTTCAATAATGCCTTATTCCTCTCCCTTCCAGAGTACATTTCCAATGATGCCGTGGGAGTGCGTGGGCAGCTGTGACTTCCTGGTCTCCGCCCTGTCTCTGAAGCAGGGTCAGTGCCCAGGTCCAGACCGGGCTCAGGGGTTCGAGGCCGCTTGTGTCCAAAGCTGTAACCAGGACCAGGACTGTCCCAAGACCAGGAAGTGCTGCTCCAACGGCTGTGGGCAAACCTGCCAGACCCCAGACCAGGTCTACAAGGGTCAGTCCTGGGTTAGTCTTGGGATAGACTAGGTTTAGTCCTGGTTTAGATCTGAGTTAGTCCTGGGAATGACCTGGCTTAGTCCTGGTTTAGATCTGGGATAGGGTTTAATCCTGGTTTAGATTCTACATCTTTACCAAAACATTTATATAAAAGAGTAGTAGTAGTAGTAATAATGATTTATAATGATGATTTATAGTAGTTAAGTAGTTTAGTCCTGGTTCAGTCTTACTTATTCAGCTATCTGCTCCTGTAGGAGTGCCTGTGAAGCCCAGGAAGGAGCTGTGGTTCAGGGAGGAGGCGTCCGGGGAGCTGGAGGTTGGATGGTCGAGTCGGTTCAGCGTCTCAGTCGAGCCAGTGGTTTATGTCCTGCAGCGAAGGTGGAACTACGGCATCCAGCCCAGCGAGGACAGCGCCACCACCTGGGAGGACGTGGCACAGGTGGGGTTAGGTCCATAATGGTTTATTATAGGATTATTATTATTTATTAAGGCTGAACGATTTGGAGAAAATATCTAAGTATGATTTTTATGATGATATGGTTTATATGATTTCATTTTCACTTATATTTATTTATACAGGAAGAACCCATTGAGAGTAGCAGACAATACAAACAAACAAAACAAAAATAATTGGATAGGTCCATTTAAAACATTAAAAACTGGAGCAGGTGTGATTATAAATATTTATCACTGGATTATTAAAGAGCATTAGTGGCACCAGTGTATCTAGTTTTGAATGTCCTTCAGTAGTATTCAGTATTCAGTTTTTGGGAAGCAACATAACCAAAAGCTTTTTTTCTACTGCAGCCAGTGTCTGTCATAAGAGCTTGTGTTAAAAGTCCCTGTATCAAAGTTCCACAAACAAGTGAGATATTCAAGCAGTTTATCGTCGTAGTCCCTTATAAATACATTTTATACAGTGTTGTTCTCTTCTGACCATAGATTGTTTATATAAATGGACATAGCTAACCAGCTAGCCGCCACGTTCCATACAGGAAGTGAGCATGGGCACGGTTCCGGCTCCATCGACTCTGGCTTCAATTCACTATACCTTGAAAAACCATCACCCCTCTCCCTGAAACTGCTGCTGTCAGGCTTCTCATTCTGACCTTAAAATGTTCATATTGACCCGTTCTACATGATCCTGGTGTTTTTGTTACGCTTTTGGCTCCGTAAATCAAGATATGAACATAAATAACAGACAAATCAGGTGTCTTCTTTCTCGGAAGTCGCTCCCACTAGCGTTAGCAACAGGTTTGATTGACAGTTTTGCTAAGTGCCTGGTTCCTCCAAAACCAGCGGTATGGCTGAGAAGAGCCGTTGCCTTCAGCAGCCTTGCACCGGGTGGGCCCTTTGCTTTGGTACATGTGGTCGGAATTCCAAATGTGAAACTCGGCTCCAAATTCGCCCCTATAACTGTAGCCTCGATGAGCCTCATTTGACTGGAGCTGAACGCTATGGGTGACGTCACACTCACTTCTTTACACGCTCTATGCTTCTGACAAAAAGCATTGGCCAATCTACTTTTTCATAGCGTGTACAGTGATTTTTAAGTGGGTTTTAAATTCAATCGAAGGCCTGAGTGAAAGAGTGTATCTAAATGTTTCAAAGTAGAGGCTGAAGTCTGCATGTAGATTATATCTCCATAATCCAGCACAGAAAGAATCTCACAGCCCTATTATTTATTATATCACCCACACATATGATAATAACCCCACGTTTCGATCCTCAGACCTCCTCCCCTCGGCTCGTGACCCAGGTCCGGCCCGGGCGCTGGTACCAGTTCAGGGTCGCAGCTGTGAACTCTCAGGGCTCCAGAGGATTCACCTCCCCCAGCAAACACGTCCACTCCAGCACAGGTAACGCTACAAAAACATCTAAGTAAAAGAGTAGTAGTAGTAGCAGTACTAATGGGAGCAGTAGTAGTAGTCCCATAGATGATACAAGTTTAGACCTGTGATAGTCCTTTTAGTCACTGGTTTAGTCCTTGGTTTGTGGTTCAGACCGGTTTTAGTCCAGGTTTAGCCCTAGTTTAGTTCTGGTTCAGTAGTAGTGGTGGTGGTCGTAGTAGTAGTGGTGGCCGTCGTCGTAGTAGTAGGATTAGCAGGAGTGGGAGGGTCTAAGGAACAGGGGATGTTCTGGGACATTATCCATTTGCTTGTTTTCTATGAATGTTGGTTAATCTGTCCTGGTTTAGACTGGTTTCATCCCCCAGTGTAGTCTTGACACACGATTCTGTTAACCGACTGCAGATTGGTCATAAAAATCTCTTTGGAAGGGCATCTGGTTTACTATCTCACTGTTTTGATCCTGATCTCCTCCAGAGCCCTCTCCTCCTCCTCCCCCCTCCCACGTCCGAGTGTCCGACCTCAGCTTTGGTCTGGGTCGGTCTGCTTCAGCCCAAATCGTTTGGGACCCCCCTGAGAACATCCCAGTAGACCCAGACCGGGACCAGGATCAGGACAAGGACCAAGATCAGGACCAGGACCAAGATCAGGATGAGGACCAGGACCAGGACTCAGGTCTGGACCGGCAAATCCCAGTCCAGGTCTACTTAGTCTCATGGAGCTGGACTTCAGAAGAACCGAAACCCGGAACAAAACTAAGACCAGCGGAGAAGAAGAAGAGGAAGACTGTCAGAAAGGTGAGACCTGGTTTAGACCTGGTTTAGACCTGCTTTAGACCTGGTTTAGACCTGCTTTAGACCTGGTTTAGACCTGCTTTAGACCTGGTTCAGACCTGGTTTAGTCCACTTTTAGTGATTAATTTATACCTTGGTTTAGTTTCCGGTTTAGTCCCTGATTTTGTCCCGGTTTAGTCCTGGTGTAGCTCTTGGACGAAACCAGGACTAAATCATGTCTAAATCTGGACTGAACCTTGTTTCTCTCCTTGATTAATATTTTAGACCTGGTTTAGTCCTGGTTTAGTCCTGGTTTAGTCCTGGCTTAGTACTGGTTTAGTCCTGGTTTAGTCCTGGTTTAGTCCTGGTTTAGACCCTGGTTTAGTCCTGCTTTAGTCCTGCTTTAGTCCTGGTTTAGTCCTGGTTTAGACCTGGTTTAGTCCTGGTTTTGTCCTGGTTTAGTCCTGGTTTAGTCCTGGTTTAGACCCTGGTTTAGTCCTGCTTTAGTCCTGGTTTAGTCCTGGTTTAGACCCTGGTTCAGTCCTGGTTTAGTCCTGGTTTAGTCCTGGTTTAGACCCTGGTTTAGTTCTGCTTTAGTCCTGGTTTAGTCCTGGTTTAGACCCTGGTTTAGTCCTGCTTTAGTCCTGCTTTAGTCCTGCTTTAGTCCTGGTTTAGTCCTGGTTTAGTCCCTGGTCTAGTCTTTTATTTAATATTGTAATAATTGCGATCTCTTCTCCAGCCCGCTCTGTCTCTTTCGAGTCTGCGTCAGAACAGGACGTACTCTGTGGAAGTTCAGGCTGTTTCATTTTGGAGACAAAATCTTCTCAAATCTAAAAAATCTACAATTCAATTCAGCACTCACAGTAAGTATGTCAGATGCCCTCCCATCCTCCTATATCTTAACAATTGAAACAAACTTGAACATTATGTCTCCACAGCTCTTGGACCTAATCCTGCTCGATCATCTCAGTCTGATTCCTTTTTAAATGTTGGGACTCCATTTTACCAGGACGGAGAACTCAGAGTTTACCTGTACTGGAAAAAAGGTACCGGCAAAACAGTCTCTGTACCTGATTTTTTCTGTCTTAAAAACGTGAAAAACTGAACTAGTTCATTTTAAACGGTTTGCAGTGGTCCGATGTTATTCTTCACTTACCATCCTATGAGTTTATAAGCACTTTTTCGCAACTCTTGGAGACCAGATAGATAATGGCAACTAGCATGTTAATGTGCACTTCCTGATTCTCTGATAATAAAGCACTTTATAATTAAATGCTGACCGTACACAGCGGACTTATGCTGATCTCAAGAGCGGCTTTTACAATATATCTGTACTGGGGCGAGACTCATTTAGCTCAAATACATGGGGGAGAAAATTGGATGCAGGTCCTTTAAAGTTGCATTATGTAACTTTTCTGGTGAGAGCGCTTGTTTCCATGGAGATGTTGTGGCTTTGCCTGGAATGCTCGGCGGTATGGCATTGTTATCCAGGATCTTAATTTATTCAGTTACATGAGTAGTATTTATTGCTGAAAAAATACCTGATTCGTGTCCAGTCCATGGAGATAAATGTCACACTGTGGAACATTCTGGGTAAAGCAATAACATCTAACAGGTGGAGTCTCAACTGGAAAAAAGTTACGTAGTGCAACGATTTTTGTATTTGTATTTTATTTAACAAAAATAAAACCTTGACAAAAAACTGTGGTCACGTGATGCTGCTGTGATGTGTGCCGTCAGCTGATTTAAACAGGTTTTGGCGCTGTCTTCCTACCAACGGAGGCAGGAC
Source organism: Periophthalmus modestus (assembly GCA_019594935.1). Taxonomy (NCBI): domain Eukaryota; kingdom Metazoa; phylum Chordata; class Actinopteri; order Gobiiformes; family Gobiidae; genus Periophthalmus; species Periophthalmus modestus. Next base: position 28,392 of record JAIEZT010000621.1, read on the forward strand.
AACAGCGCCACCTGCAGTCTGACTTCTTCAGGACAATATTCCAGGTGTGTGAGAGTAAAAAGGCCCCTCGTCCCGGTTTAAAGTCCTCTAGGTTTCTGTATTTTGATTGCCTCCTTAATGTTGTCTGTCTGAATGATGTTTGTTCTGTCCCTGTCGATAACTCACACACCTGGGACACTGAAGAAGTCAGACTGCAGATGGCGCTGTCGTCCTGCCTTCACCAGTAGGAAGAGAGCACTAAAACCTGTTTAAATCAGCCGAGCAGACGCATCACAGCAGCATCACGTTATGACTGCTCGTGAGTGAGTGTCAGGGATGAAAACAAACTAAAAGTTCATCTGAAAAAAGAAACTACTAAAATAACTGACAAAACATTTTTAACACACATTTTCACAGACCCGTCGGAGTTTTACAAAGTCCAGTGGAGTCCTGAACACTGCAGCCACAACATGACCAAAGAGATGCAGAAAACTGTCACTGAGGTAAAACGTTAAACTTTTGAATCAGTGTTAAATAAAAACAGTGTTCCTTGTTTCACTTTAGTCAATGAAAATGCCATCTTCATTTAATCAACCACAAAATATATGTTTAATTGTCTCTATTGCTGCTTCCATTTATTTATGTTTTGTTTTCATTATTTGACAAAATAAACTTCATATATGGTCACATTTTATTTAGTTTTTGTTATAGTTAGCTAGTGGAAAATGTTTTAGTTGTTGAAATCATAGACTGTATATATAAATGGACATAACCTGTTATAGGAAGTGTCCAAATAGGAAGTGATCATGAGCGTTCACTTTACATTGAATTGTCACCCCCTCTCTCTGTAACTGTGGCTCGTTATTTTGGTCTTAAAATGTTCATATTAACCCTCTACATGATCCGGGGGGTTTTATTTTGCTATTTTGTCTGTCATTCAAGATACGAACATTAATAACAGACAAATCAGGCGCCTTCTTTCCCCGAGGTCACTCGGGTCAGAGATAGCAACAGGTTTGATTGACAGTATTGCTAAGCACCCACTCCCTGCTAAACCAACAATACAGGTGTTAAGGGTTGTTACCTTAAACAGCCTTGCTCTGGATTGGCTCTTTGGTTGCTATGATACATGATCAGAATTCCAAATATGGAGCTCGGCCCCTATAACAGCTCTAGCGTCGATGAGCTTCATTTATTTGGAGCTGAACACTGTGGGTGACGTCACACTCACTTCTTTATACACTCTATGCTTCTGACTGATTGCATTGGCCAATCTACTTCGTTATACAGTTTATGGATGAAATGAACATGTTTTAAAATGTGATGTCCATCAGTTGTATTATTTTTTGTCTGTATTATATTTCTTATAGGAGAGTTTTGTGAGTCTGTCGGGGTTGCTGTTCTCCTGTAAGTACCGAGTACTTCTACAGCGAGTCCAGACCAAGGCCAGGTCCAAGTCCAAATCTGAGTTTGAGTCCTGGTCTGGTTCTAAGTCCAAGTCTGAAACCAAGACTTTCTTAACTCCGAGCTGTTCCATGGTTCAAGCCAAAAGTGTGAAACCGATCAACTGCACTGAACAAACAGGTGAGAATATATGAACATTTTAAGGTCTTATATTATGCTACATTTTGTAATGTTGTTACTTCCTCAAACATGTTTGAGTAACACTTTATTATTAGTCTGTACATCTCCAAAGCTCAAAATGCTTTGTTCCACCTTGTGATGTCATGAAGTGATACTTTTCAGCTCCTTTTACCATTTGTTTAGTAGAGATTGGTAATTCTAGAGCTCTAGTGAAGGTGTAAGGAGTTTAAAAACACAGTGGAGCACTTCCTGTATTACCACATCAAGTCTTTTCTATCTGAGAGAAGAACTCAGCCTAAATATGCAGAGTTTGTGTGTTAAACATGTGAATGAAACAAAACACAACTAAGGTTTTAGTAGATTTGCCTTTTGTTTAAACAGGACCAAGTCTGAAGAAGGACCACCAGCAGCAGCCAATCAGCAAGAAGTACTGAGACCAAGCAACCAATCAGGATTCAGGAAAATCAAGTTTAAATTAAAGATTTGTTTTTTCATTACACACTGTTTTAGACCTGATCTAAATCAGGTCTAAATCAGACACTAAACTAGAGTCTAAACTCTAGTTTAGTGTCTGATTTAGATCCTGGTTTAAGTCCTGGTTTAGTCCCTGGTTTAGTCTTAGCTTAGTCCCTGGTTTAGTCCTTGGTCTAGTCCTCGTTTAGTCCTAGGACAATGAATTTATCTTTTACCAAAATAATATGACATAAAAATCATAATCAAAACAAATCTAATTATATAAAGTTATTTTTCCCAAATATCTTCTTCCCTTTGTCGACTTGCTGAATAATGCCATTTCTTTTAGTTGAAATAGCAACTCAACTGCATGTGTACTCTCCATTGATAGATTAAACCTGACTCTTGTCCATTGAGTCGCACTAGATTAAACCTGACTCTTGTCCATTGAGTCTGACTAGATTAAACCTGACTCTTGTCCATTGAGTCTGACTAGATTAAACCTGACTCTTGTCCATTGAGTCGCACTAGATTAAACCTGACTCTTGTCCATTGAGTCTGACTAGATTAAACCTGACTCTTGTCCATTGAGTCTGACTAGATTAAACCTGACTCTTGTCCATTGAGTCGCACTAGATTAAACCTGACTCTTGTCCATTGAGTCTGACTAGATTAAACCTGACTCTTGTCCATTGAGTCTGACTAGATTAAACCTGACTCTTGTCCATTGAGTCTGACTAGATTAAACCTGACTCTTGTCCATTGAGTCGCACTAGATTAAACCTGACTCTTGTCCATTGAGTCTGACTAGATTAAACCTGACCCTTGTCCATTGAGTCTGACTAGATTAAACCTGACTTGTCCTGTAAATGTTGTACATATTAAACATATTTATTTCTTTTGTGTGAAACTGTGTTTTTTAACCTGAATAATTCTGTATAAAAGATTTAACCCAATAGTCGTATGGTCAGACTTTGCAACAGATGCCATAAGAAAAAAAAATCATTTCTCAAAGATGTGTAGAGCGTAAACCAGCGTAAACAATGTGGAAAGAAAGTTCACGCTGTTGAGCAAAGTTTAAATGAAACCGAAATGTTCCTGGGGACACTCAAAGTGAAGAATAACACAAATGTTTCTGAAATGAAGTCGACTGACACAAGCTGAGCACAAAACATATGGACAGAAAAATTCAAGATAAAGAATAAAGTTGTGACACTGGACACCTGTGCGGATTGAACCGCAATGTACCAAAAGACATTTGGAGGATAGGATATTTAGGAATGAAGTCACATACACATCTGGACTGATGTTTAAAGCTGCTAAGATTATTGTCCCTGTGCAGCTAAGACAAGAAATACTGGAGAAAAATACAAGAGTCTCACTTCGGAGCGGTTAAGTGTAAAGAGAGAGACCGAGACATTTTGTACTGGCCAAACATGTCGGTGCACATTGAGCAAACAGAGACGTGCGGTCAGGTGAGGCACCTGTCACCACAGAGGAAAAATAAATGAAATGGTTATATTTATCCAATGATTTGTACTATAAAGTTATTTTCTATTTAACTTTACAGTTTTATTATTATTATTTTTTTTTTTTTTACTAAAAATTGATGAATTTTTACGTTTACCGTTGAAATCCTGAGAAGAGACGTGTGGAGAGGCACAGGCCGTTCGTGCGATTATGCACACGTACACACACATGCACACACACACACACACACACACATGCACACACACACACACACACGCATATACACACACACATGCACACACACACACGCATATACACACACACACACATGCACACACACACACGCATATACACACACATGCACACACACACGCACACACACACACACACACACACACACACACACTTTGGGGGACCTGATAAAATCTGTCAGTCACATCTCACTCTCTTCTGTTCTTTCTGGAGAGTCCGTTGCTTCATTGTTCACTTTACTTGTGGAGCTCATAAAACTTTGACTTGATGTTTCAGTCTCTTGGTTTTTGACTCTTACACCAGAAACAAATATTATTACATGATTATTATTATTATTGCAATAATAATTTCTATTGATAATAACGTATTCTTCTTATTATTGTCTGGGAATAACTGCACATTCCTTTATTCAATGAAACTTTTTTTGTTTCCTCAAACCAGCCCAGAAGAATGTTCTGTAAAATAAACAGAGTGTCAGAGCTGCACAGATTTTTAATCCTCAAACTCACTGTACAGATCTTTATTCATTTAACAGTTTCATGTCGCACTGTTGTATAAGATATACACCAGGGACTGAAAAAACAGGCTGTGAAACCTAAGATCTGGGAAAAATAACATTTATACCAGTCTCCAATCTTTACTCTACTTATTTTTAAACCAGTAGTTTTCATATTCATGGTTTCAAACTAATGCAGCGTCCTCCGTGGTCAGAGCAATTAAGAAAATCAGATTTAAATTTCTGGTAAAGTGTACGCCACCTGCTTGTTTCTTTAGACACGTTATTAGAATGCTCCCAGTGTGGCAGTGAACCTAACTATCTCCATAGAGTCGACATCGTTACAAGTTACAAGTCACATCTGTGGAGAGGTGACCCAGCTCACAGTAAGAATCCATGTTTTTCACACAACTTTTGAGTACTTTAAAAACGCCATAAGTTATAATGTTAGTCATTATAAATGAAGCTGTACTGTGTAGATTTCCAACAGACAAGCACAAAAGTAACATAATGCCCTTTTAAGTAAACTGTACAAAATATTTACATTTGTATAATCCTTTAAAAAAAAACACATAAGAATTCCAAATCACCCTTCTTTTATTTATTGACAGATTTCTGGATATTCTTTCAGGGTGTTTTTCTGATTAGCTCCATCTTGTTCTTCATCTTCTGGAGACATGGTTCCTCTCCTCAGTTTCATCAGATCACAGGACGACTGCTGGTCTCTCCAAACCAGTCGCCATGTAAGGACAGAAAGAGACAGAGGTAAGACATTGAGTAAACTTTCAAAAGCAGATTCTATTAAATTATTATTTTCTTACCTAATTTTTGTGAACAGTTCTTGCTTTTCATCTTCTGGAAACATTTTTTTCTCCTCAGCTTCATGAAATCACATGGAAACAGAAAGAGAGACAGAGGTAAGACACTGAGTAAAGATTCAAAAGCAGTTTCTGTGCAATTATTATTATTTTCTTACTTAATCTTTGTGAACAGTTCTTGCTCTTCATCTTCTGGAGACACAAACTTTCTCGTCGGCTTCATTAAATCACATGGAAACAGAAAGAGAGACAGAGGTAAGACACTGAGTAAACATTCATAACAAGATTTTATGGAATTATTTTTTTTTACCTAATTTTTGTGATCAGCTCTTGCTCTTCATCTTCTGGAAACACGTTTTTTACTCATCAGCTTCATCAGATCACAGGACCATCGCTGGCCCCTCCAAACCAGTCGCCATGTAAAAACAGAAAGAGAGACAGTGTTAAGACATTAAGTACACAAACGCAGCTTCTATGGAATCATCATTTTCTTACCTGTTGTTTCTTCTTTCTTACCTGTTTGTTTGATTATTTTTATTATCAGTCAAATACTTTTGAAGTTCAGATAATTTACAATAAAACACCTAAACCTAAGTATAAATACAAACTCAGTATCTAATTTACAAAAAGAAACAAGAAACATGTACATAATGTCTCAAACAAAACGACAAAAAGAGGAGAAACAGGGAGTGTCCCACCGACCCACGAGTCAGTGAACAAACCCAGACCTCGAGATACAATTATAAAGAGCAAATATAAAAGAGCCTCCAATCAGACGGTTTACAAAAGGTATAGAATTATAATAACCAACTAATAAAAAAAAACTAAAACAATCAACAATAAAAAAGAGGAGAAACAGGGAGTGTCCCACTGACCGGTGAGTTAGTGAACAAACCCACATCTCCAGATACTTTCACACTGACAGTACAAGTCAGTGTGAAAGTCAGTATATGTTACTGTTACAGTATGAGACTGTTCACAAAGGCTGAGAGTAAAATACCTACTGGGTTTGAAATGGCACATTACCATCAGACAGAACAGTTTGAATCCAACATTAACAGGAGAAAACAGTGAACAAAGCCACAGGTCCACATATTATTCACCCACTGTTATTATGTGAGGAGTTGACATTTCCTCTGTACTCTAACTCACGGTGTGTTAGATATTAGTTATCTGCATAATATTTAAGCAGAACTCAGTCCGTCAGAACGGAGGGAGCTGCAGTAGATGTGGTAGCTGCAGGTTAAAGGTCAGTACTGAGCTGCACTGAGCTGGTGGGTCTAAAGCTTGTAGCTGTAAATAGACTGTCAAAATACCCCAAAGCCAGTCACACTCTGGACTCTTCAAAATCACTATTACATATGTAATGTAATATGAATACTACTAAAGCTTTTTTTTTTTTTTGTATTTTGTGTATTTTTTTTTTAACTTGAAAGTTTGAACTTGAAACTTGAAACTTGAAACTGGAAACTGGAAACTGGAAACTTGAAACAAACTGTCACACACAAACACTGTCTAACCCTCCTATGCCCAGAAAAGCACACACTTAAAGTAAATGCAAGGTGTACTATGCAGGACATTCTGTCAAACTTTAATACTTCAATTTTGTGTTTCAATTAAAACTCACTTTTTCAGTACAAAATAACCTGAGGCCCAATCACATAATACATGTATTATATGATTATGTGGCCATAGGCTCTGTCCCTGTGGTTAAGAATCACTCAATGAGAAAAAGGCCAATCACAGAACTTTATATTTTGTCATCAAGGTTTCTTAAGTTTTTATGAAGTCCTATATAATAATCCTTGCATTTTTTATTACTTAAAAAATGTTAATGAAAAAATTTTAAAAAGTTAAAGTACAAGGCGTACTATGCAGGAATTTCTGTAAAACTGCAATACTCAGATTGAATTCAGAATAGTAATTAACACTAAACTAAACAAGAAAAGGTTAGTTTTTTATCATCAATGTTTGTCGTTTAATGAAATCCTGCATAGCATTCCTTAACTTCAATCTACTGATTTTTTTTTTTTTTTAAATCAACCAAGAAAGAAATCAATGTGGTGGGCGCGGCTGAAGTTGGTAAATGCCGGCGCAGTGAGCCAAGCTCTGAGTCTCAGTGGCTGAGTACATTCCTCATCCGACTCAGAGTCTCGGTGGTGTGGTGCCAGTAGGACCTGAAGCCTCTGGACGTCCCCCAGCAGAGGTGGAGGGGCCCGGGGATCAGCCTGGGTAGGAGGAGGCGAGGCGCGGCGGAGGAGCAGGAGAAGGGCAGCGTGCTCGCTGCTGAGGAGAGGGGGTTGGGGCACAACCCTCTGGCTCCACAGCTTGAGCAGGAGAGGAGACGAGCCTCTTCCGTCTCTTCTTCCTCTTCAGGGAGACTCACGCAGCGCTCTTCATCAGCTGACCGTAGTCAGTCCAGTCCATGTCCTCAACCTCGTCAAGTGCAAGTCTGGAACCACCTACCTTTGACTCACCTTGGTCTGGACGCGTCTCAACCAGAGGGTCCCGACGGCCCCAACGGCCCCAGTGGCCCCAACGGCTCCGACGGCCCCGACGGTCCACAGCCTCTGCAACAGGTTTAGAGCATGTCAGACTACTACCACAGACTCTAATGACTACTACGATTACTACTATGACTACTATTTGTTTTTGGAATAAATCCCCCTCCCCCCTAAAAAATCATAGTAATAATGATAACGATAATAATAATGATAGTAGTAGTAATAATAATAATAATAATAATAATAATAATAATGAATAAATAAAAACCCCAATCTTGAGCTGAAGGTGACAAGATCAAGACATACATATGTTTGTATGTGTGCATGTACGCACACAAGCGTATATACACATGCCCACACATGCACACACAAAAACAATGCAGAGTGTCATAAGGGGCACGTGAAGGGATACAAAAAATAATAATAATACATGTATTATATTATTGGGTGGACATGGGCTCCATCCCCATGTTTAAGAATCACTCAATGAGAATACATCAGACGACCCAAGTACAAGCCTGTAACCACCTAACTCTGACTCACCTTGGTCCTCCTCGTCTGAGGAGTAGAGGTCTGGACGCAGAAGACGACGGTCCACAGCCTCTGCAACAGGTTTGACAATGTTAAACACCCTTTAAATTGTAACTAGAGCGAGTCAGACTACTACCACAGACTCTAATGACGACTACTCCTCCTCCTCACACTTAAGTAACATATCAAAGAGGCCTATGTTGTACATCTGGATGGGACAGACTTTGTAGGCATGATTAGTTATTTTGATTCTTATGTCCAAACTAACTAACAGTCCAAACTGTAGGTGCATAACATCACTTCTGACCAGTTCAAATGGCCTATTTACTGCTACAGCTACTGTTTCACTGGTGCTTAACTCAGTATTTTTTTATCTTTTTGTATAAGAACAAAAACCAAGATGGCAATATTAAGATTGTGTCCCCCCCAACAAAAAAAAAAATACCAATATAAAACATTATAGAAAAAAATCCCCAATCTTGAGCTCATGGGCTCCACATGAACAAGATCAAAACATACATTTGTTTGTACGCACACTTAACAAAAACAAAAAACAAAAAAACCTACAACAACGCATAATACATAGCTACAAAGTCATGGGCTCCGTCCCTATGTTTAAGAATCACTCAGTGAGAATACATCAGACGACCCAAGTACAAGCTTGTAAACCACCTAACTCTTACTCACCTCGGTGGTCCTGGACTGGGGAGCAGAGGACTGGGGAGCAGAGGACTGGACGGGTCTCCATCAGAAGGTCTGGAAGGTCCCAACAGTCCACAGCCTCTGCAATAGGTTTGACAATGTTAAACACCTTTTAAATTGTAGCTAGAGCAAGTCAGACTACTACCACGACTACTACTGCTCCTTCTCACAGCTGCTTAAGTAACACAAGAGGCCTGTGTTGTAGATCTGGATGGGCCAGACTTTGTAGGCACCATTTGTTATTTTGAATCTTGTGTCCAAACTAACTAACAGTCCAAACTGTAGGTGCATGACATCATTTTTTGTGATTAAATTTTAAAAATACAATTAAAATAAAATAAAGTCATCTTAGGGAGATGTATATCTATATGTATATATATGTATATTAGAGTTTATTTTGAAGTCTATTTCTTAAATTATTTCTAGATATTATTTATTATCTTGTTTTTATTTTTTATCTGTTTTTTTTGCATGTACGATTTTCCTTCTGTTCTCTATGTGTGCGGTGCAATGCTGGAATTTCCCCACTGTGGGACTAATAAAGGCATATCTTATCTTATCTTAAAATCCCCAATCCTGAGCTCATGGTGACATCCTACACCCCCTCCCTGGGCTCCACATGAACAAGATCAAGACAGACATATTTGCCTGTAACCAACTAACTCTGGCTCACCTTCGTCGTCCTCATCTGAGGAGTAGAGGTCTGGATGATCCCGAGGGTCCCAAAGGTCCACAGCCTCTGCAACAGGTTTGACAATGTTAAACACTTTTTAAATTGAAGCTAGACCAAATCAGACTACTACCACATACTCTAATGACTACTACTACTATCCAAATCCCTACTTATGCTAAGCTAAAATCACAGAGTTTTATTTTACAACATGAAACAATCCGTTGCAATTGTAATTCATTTGTGACAAAAAAAGCATAGTCCATCAAACGCCGCTGGATGCGGAAGATGCGGAGTTCTTCCTCCACAGATACACGCTCCGAGCCGGGCAGGCAGAGCAGTCCGCGCCGGGGAGAGAGCCTCGGGCTTGGAGCAGAAAAGCTGCCTCTCTGATGTGGAGCTCTTGTGTTTTAAGGGCACTGGCCACACAAGACTGTTATTCAAAGATACACCAACACTGATGGGGTATAATGCGTAACAAATGTTGTCTATTGTTTGTAATGTTTGGGTTTTTTTTTCCCAGATATTATATTGAATCAGTTTCAGAAATGATTATGATCTTATACTGAAATAAGTTGATGGCGCAGTGAGACAAATGAGGGAGCTCTGACTGGCACAGCGCGGGAGTAGACCCAGTCCTTTATAAGCTCCATACACTCGAAATGACCTGCTCAAATTAAGCAAAACACAGCGTTGCTATGGAGATAAAACACGTTTCTCAGAGCATTTTTTTAAACTGTGCGATTTAAAGGCCGCGGATCTATTAGACCAGTTACACCAACGTTCAATCATATCCAAAATAAAAATCATCCAATAACAGTTTCTCAC
>JAIEZT010000622.1:0-38646 GCA_019594935.1 Periophthalmus modestus
CCCTTTGCTGTGGTGTGGGGGCAGTATCCATAAGGGGCGCCAACAGCATGCACGCTTGGTGGGGAGGACCTTACGGCGTCAGCTTCCCATTGGACGCCTCCATTTTCTAACATTGTTTTCTTTTATCAAGTTGGTTGTAGATGAGTTATGATAAAATGGCAATTATATCATATGTTCACAAGGTGGCAGAGGATTATAAACGATAAGAGAACACAAGAACCACAGATCTGACTTTAAGAGGTTAAGTATTCCCGAAAATGTGTGTATGCTAAATGACTCTCTTGATGTCACAGTTTCAAAGTCATTTAGAAATATAGTTCTTATAAAAAATGTTTCCCTGTCTGTTGTATCCTTTCATGTTCTAGTTCATTAATCTGCTCTAAGACTTCTTTTTTTGAGGCAAAAACAGTGCTGCTAGTTACGCTGTATTTATTTATTCTAAAGGGTTGGGTAGGTAAACTAAATCAATATACAAGTATACTCCATTTTGATTACAGACGGCATGCGCAAAATGCAAAAAACTCCAATGTTAACCACTAAAGGTACACGTGTAACTTTTGTAGTGGGCAGTTTGCTACATGCTAAGAGTAGCCTGAAACACCCACCTCTTCTCCCTGCAATTTAACACTAGCTCGGACAGGATATCTTGTATTTATAGTTTATGTTCCTATTGTATTTGTGTTATCCATACATTCTCTTTTTGGTGACCTTTATGTGAAGCAACTTTTACTTGTCTCCATGGAGGATGTTTTTTTACATAGCCGTGGATGTTCCACATTCTTTTTGAAATACTGAGACTTGATTATCATAAAGGTTTGGCCTAATGTTCGCACAGTGCTGCTTGTTTTTAAAAGTCCTGTTCCCTTAGTTTAAAACAGAGGAAAACCGAGGTACACCGTGGTGAAAAGTCCACTCGGGGCGGGTGCTGGTTGTCATAAAACACTTGTGAATGTTCTTTAGCGGAGGCTGGGCTGTGGAGTTTTCCCAGTGTGAGCTCCGTAACATGTGGAGGTTCCCTGGAGGCTGTAGTGAATGTTCCTACATCACAAAGCTGTTTCAGAAATCCTTGTTTCAATGCGAAAAGACATCTTTAGCAACCAATTATATGATATCTAATGTGTAGTGAGGTTTCGTCCGTGTTTCGCTGCAGGTTTTAGTCCCAGTTTTTTGATGCAGAGATTGGGTTAGATGTAGGGTTTAGGTTAAGGTTAGGCCGGCTAGTTGTCCGCTTCCAGACATGGATGAAGTGAATTAAGTGCTCCAAAAATGTGTGAACGTACTTAAGGATGCTACCTGGGCTGTACCGGTCCACATGGGTAAATTGTCACTTTTGTAAAGAACAGTTTTTAATTTGTCTTCATTAATATGGTCTACATCTTAAACAAACATATTATGGCACAATTGACTTTAATTGTTTTTAGGGAAGCCCTTAAACCTTGGTATATTGCTGCCCTTCACAAAAATCTATACGCAGAGTCCGGCCTGTCAACCATAAGACCTAGCTCCACTTATCGTTCAGTATATGAAATTTAAAACAGCAATGTATTCATTGTGTGTACATTTCTTTCTTTGCACTACTGGGTAATTTTTTGGTATTTTTCTGGCTATAGGATAAGATTTAAGCCATAAAAATAAAACGTTGAATTAAAAACTTATATGCCTCATGTACAGATACAAACTAAACAGTTTTTGGGGTGGTTAAATACCTAACCTTAGGGTTTTTGTGTCAATGCTATTAATTAGTTTTCCATATTATCCATTTTATCATCTATATTTCTTAAGCATTAAATTGAAACTTCTAAATATGTATCATGACAGGCCTCCCTGGAGTTGTATTTGGGTGTCGCTCGACTCTGTCTTAATAAATCAATTAATCCAAAGCATCTCCTCTGAGTGCTCTCACAATGTTTAGTTTGTAATTTTTGGTTGGATTGGTGCGTCACAGGTAAAAATTCAAGCTTCTCCTCCTGTGCCTTATTTATCCCATAAACCGGCCTCGTTCTGTGGTCAACTTGTCTTCGACATGAAATCCATGGCTCTAGTAGCGTAGCATTCATGTTCTCTTAAAGAGTCCTTTGTTCATTCCCATCCGCTGAGAGCGCGAGAGGTTGACCTAAAACTGTTTAAGATGGAATAAAACCACAAGAATGCCTAAGTTCTTTAATTTAATCAAACCTCGGATACCAGACTTCTTTAAACCAAAATAACTTTTTTTTTAACCTCTAAAACGATTCTTACCTCGGAGTTTGGAAACTTTGACTCTACATTTCCCACTAATTGTTCATAATGACAATCAAGGAGGCTGAACTGCCCGAGCTCTGAACGCGCTCCAAACCATATTAAAGCTTCCCTGATAACGATCTTCTTCCAATTAAGAAGTCCTTTTAAAGGTCAGTTTTCCATCTTTAAAGGTCGAGACACTAACGCTGAAAGTGTGCAAGTGCTTTGGGATCTGGAGACAATGGATGTTTCCACAAAAAGATCATTTATTAAGACTATTCAATCATAAATTCTCCTATATATAATCCTGTTAAGTCAACTGTTTGTACCTTGATCTCCTGACCCCTAGTGGCTGTGTACGAGTACGTGCAAGGTGTTTCCCTCACTTGTTTTTAAGGTGCTCAATCCCACCTGCTAGTCACTTTTGGACAATGGAAGTGCTGTCCCATGCTCATTGCTGCCTGGATCTCTCATAATAACTGTTTGTTGCTTACTTTTTTATTAATGTACCTTAAAATGGTATGTCCTCGTTGGTATGTGCACAACTATAACTTAAGGGGCACTGTGTAGACGTTTCAACTGGAGGGGTCCTGCCACCTGGTTTTGTTCCATGAGATGTTATTGCTTTGCTTTGGATGGTAAACGGAGTAAGACATTACCCTCACCAAAATATATTTTGAACAGTAAAAGCAGAGTGTGGGGAACATTCCAGGCAAAGCACCTACATACGTCCGTGGAGACAAGCAAGTGGCTAAGACTTAGATTTTACTTTCAAAATATCTGTTGTTTTTATCACTAGAATCGCTTTTGTGCCACCATTGGTAATACAAGTAAAACCGCTATGTATTTTTGGGGAAACGAAAAAGCAGAGGCAGACATAAATATTAACACGCAAAAAATATATCCTCAAAATAAAGCGCAACTCCCCAAAAGATTCAGTGGAAGAAAAGAACGAGGTTGCACTTAGACCATTAGCACTTTGCAGAAGGAAACTGCTAAACCTTTTCAATAGGTTTATCAGGGCGCTGACCAGGACTTGTGTTCTTTTTTTCCTGGTCACGGCTAACCCATACACTGATCTGTTTGGAAAGAGCTGCTTTGTACAGTTTAACCGCCACTGCAGCACCAGAGGGTTTTAAAATCTACCCAGGACACACCATTTAACACAATTTTTCAGACCACAGACGTGAAGACATTTTGCGGAAAAAAAAAGCATAAAAAAACCTTATTTGTCTCACACTTAGACGAGAATATATAAAGGACCAAGCTAACCTGCTAGCCGACGCTCATTCGAATTGGAAGTGAATCATGGGTTGCGCTTTCGGCTCGCATCGACTCTGGCTCCAATTCCCTTTCTATTGAAAAACTGCTGCTGCCAGGCTCATCATTTTTTTCTTAACATGTTTGTATTTACCCGCTCTACAATGATTTTCGCAATTGTGTTCGTAAATCAGATATGAACGTTAATAACAGACCAAATCGGTGCCCTCTTTTTTCGCCACGGTCGTTCTCCGCTAGCGTCTTAGCAACACCTTGAACCGCCTCGCCTTTGGATTGGCTCTTTAGGTTTGCTATGATACTCGCGGTCGTGGAGTCCAAATAAGGAATCTCGACTCCAAATTGGCCGCTATAACGGCCCACTAAGCCTCGACGAGCTTCAATTTGACTGAGCTTGACATCATCATTGAGCTAACGCACTCACTTAGTCGACTTTTTATACATTCTATGTTCTCACTCTTGCATGAATGTCAGCGACCACACCACACACAGAGCAGATGTCAGGCAAGACTTGCTACAGTTGTTTGATTTAAATCCATAGAGAGCTGGACGGCAAAATACCCGCTTTCCTGAGTTAATACACCGTCGTTACACCATTGAAATACTGGCTCTGCTTTTTCTCTTGCCAACCATCACAGTTACATACGGCTAATAATGGCTCTTTTTCAGCATGCTTTTTAGAATGATATTTCTTTTTAAAAGGAGTGGGAATTCATGATGGACATAACTCAGACCAAACATCAAATAAAAAGCACAATTTGTCAAGTTTAGATGTTTTAAAATAAAGATAAAGGTCAGTGTAAAGTGTCCCATCCCATACTGCAGTACCGTGTGTTTTGGGTAACATGGGCGACAGGATTGCAGAGTATTTGTCCACCGATCCAAAGGTTGGCGGTTTCGAATCCTGCTTGACCATAAAGAGACATCATTGGTTGAGCGGTCAGATTCCACTGGCCCACAGTTTGGCGGTTGCGATTCCAGCTCCCACAAATGAATGCTGTTTTTTGTGTCCTTGGGCAAGACACTTTAGCCCAACCTTCCCCCCAGTGTCTGTGCACACTGAATGTATGAATGTGAGCGTGAATGGCGAGTGATCCCTCGACGTGAGCCCTTTGAGTGTCTTGAATGTAGAAAAGCGCTTTACAAAAATGGGTATTTGTTTTTACTTTTTCACCTAATTGTGCTGTCTGTTGGCGTACGGAAGCCCTGCTAGGACATATTTTCACTATTGGCACGACATGTCACTACAAAAAAGGATAACTGTGTTGAGGTCTTATGTAAACCTTTCATTTGAAGCGTTCGTTCCTCTGTAGCTGACTGTTCATTACCTAGAGTCAAAGTTGTTTTTTTCCAGTTTGGCGCAACAACATTTTAAACTTTAACAATGACTGACCGCTGCGGCTTTTTGATGGGTGAAGGAAGCGCTGAAATATAGAAAGATGGCTGCTCTTTTTTGAAGTTTCTTGATGCTGGTGGAAATGGGAAGTTCCTGACACAGCATTTTCGTGTTCATATTGTGCTTGATCTTTTTTTTTTTTTTATCACCTTTTGGATAATGGAAGTGTGTTCATGCCGATAGCTGCCTGGATTCTAGATAATGTACTATCTATACACGTCAGCTTTGGTATTTCACTAACTATAACTTAAAGGTGCACTGTGTAACTTTTTGAGTGGAGAGTCTGACATGTGCTTGTGTCCATGTGATGGCTATTGCTTTGCTTGGGATGGCACAATATTAGGCATTAAACTCACCAATGAGACTATGTTTTTAATAGTTGTTTGAGAATAACGTTACACTTTAGTCAATGTCCCTCCATTAAACATGCACTATATTGTCACTTTTCCTGTCTCTTTGAAGATATTATTGCTTTGCCTCGAAGATTCCACAGTATGACATTAAACTTCGATCGATCTTCCTTTTATTCAGATATAGGTGTTTTCATTGCTAAAAGACTATGTGTCATAATGAGGGGTGTGAGGTGGACCAAAAGATGCGGGACTCGGGGCAAGTTTAAGGGTGTTTATTGACAGAACAGACACAAGACATGTGACGGCAGAACATACGAGGAGCTGGGTGCAGGTCAGGGTCCAGAGGTGCAGGGAACAAATGAGACAGGAATACAGCCGGTACCGGGAGACGGGGTCGGAGACGGGAGTCCTGAGCAGTGCAGGGAGGCTGGGTGCTGAACGGGAACACGAGCGGGAACACAGGCAGGACACAGGCAGGACACGAGCAGGACACGAGCAGGACACGAGCAGGGACACGAGCAGGGACACGAGCAGGGACACGAGCAGGGACACGAGCAGGGACACGAGCAGGACACGAGCAGGACACGAGCAGGACACGAGCAGGACACGAGCAGGACACGAGCAGGACACGAGCAGGACACGAGCAGGACACGAGCAGGACACGAGCAGGACACGAGCAGGAAACCAGGCAGCCGATTTCGCACTGAGAGGAGAGTCCTGGCTCCTCTTATCCTCCCGCAGGTGGTGTGATTGTGCTGATGGAGAGCAGGTGTCACGCGGGAGGAGCCAGGAACTCCACCCAGCTCCAGAGACAGGAGGAGACACAGGAGGGAGGAGCAGGCAGGGATCATGACACTATGTGAGCATGTGCCATTGTCTGTTGGACTCCACTGAGATAGATTTAGCTTGTTCGAAGCATAGACTGTATATATAAATGGACATAGCTAACCTGCTAGCTTCTTGCTAAAACCCGCGGTGTGGACGGGGAAGACTTTCAACACCCATCACTCTGGACTGGCTCCTTGTTGCTATACTACTCGTGTCAGAACTCCTAATGAGGAACTCGGCTCCAAATTGACCTCTATAAGTGCTCTAGCCTCGATGAGCTTCATTTGACTGGAGCCGAACGCTACGGGGTGACGTTCTTTTATACAGTCTGTGGTTCGGTGCATGGTAATAAGAGCTTGAGGGACTTTTACCTATGTACTTACAATGTTTCTTTTTGCTTCTTCTAGATGCAAACGTGGACAGCAAAGTATCTCGAGTGGCGTGGCTGAAACCGCACCACCATCTTGTTTTGCGGGGAACGAGAAGTGGTCTCTGGATCCTCGAGTGGTCCTGGTGGAGAACACAGCCGTGACGGAGTATACCAGCATCAAGATCCGAACGTCGATGTCCACGATGAAGGTCCCTACGTCTGCTCCATCCTCACCAACAAGAAGCCCCAAGTCCCACCAAGGTGCATCTCATCGTGCAAGGTAGGACCAGCGACATTTTGGGCACTTTTGGCTGGTATGGAAAAAAAGTCATGAGACGGTTTTGCGAGAACTTCATTTTCTGATGGGTAGATGATGGACAGTAGGTTCTTTCATCTTAATTCTAGCAAAGAGTCTATAGTTTTTTTAGGTTTTCATTTTGTGAACTCATCCATGTAGCCTCTTGAGTTCCTTGAGTTCTGAAAAGGTCTCATGGGCAGAGCTAACTATGGTGAAACTAACACACCCTAGCTGACAGTTGGTGCAACAACTTGTTAAAGTTTCTTGACGGGAAGTACCACACCCTAGTTGTTGGACTAGGGGGGGATGGGTACTGTTCACTCCATGGCTCAGTGTAGGGAGGGGCGCCTCACTAAGTCTGTAATACGCATTTTTCATAAGACAGTATGTAGTGCGGGCTTCCCCAAGATGATTTTTACCTAGAGTTCAGAATTTGGTGCTACATCTCTGACAGTAAGGACTATCTACTGACCTGTCCAGCCAGAAACCACACGCTTTGACAAAACTTTACAAACATCTAGAGCCATATCCTGTCTCCCCGATTTCAGAGGCCATGATTGACAGGTGGATTAACCAGTCAGAGAGAGAGGCATGGTGACTGCTTACATGTAGAAATGGAAGAAAAAAAAAACAACAAACAAATGAGAAACAGCTGATTTTTGCCGAATCAACTATCAAAACACCAAAACTCTTTTATCTCAGGTAAAATAAGTTTGTTCTGATTTTTGTGGTTGGACCGTCTCTAGTTTGGATGGAGGATTTTCACCCAACATATCCAGTTCTGGACCCTTCTAGGATTCGATCAGAATGTCGAAGGGATTGGCTACAGGCAAAGTATCTATTATTATGGATTTATTATGGGTTATTACTTGAATTTTTCAGATTTCCAACTTTTGTCCAGTTGACAGAATTCCAATTTCTTTTGTGATTAAACTGTAAACTATTGCAAAATATGTTAACTCATTTTAAAAAACTTGGCTAAATGTTTTAAAATGTGGTTATTCTTTATCAAGTCCATATTTTATCGGTCTTAATGAAGCTTTTAAACAATATTCACATGTTTGTGCGAGGTGGACAATCTGCTTTGTTGTTGCTTTTTGGAAATTAATTACAAGACATCTGCCAAGTGTAAGAAAGTGGAAAAAACAGTTGGCATGTGCGTCTTTATTAATATGTTTAAGAAATAATTGCGGATCTAAATGAATTATTTGAATTAATATTGTTGCTGTTGTAACATTATTGTGTAAGAATACTGTGGGAACTGCTGACAGAATATATACTGTAACATAAAGTTTGAAGTAACAGGATTAGATTTGTATTCATTTATTTTTTAGTCACATGAGGATTGAGTTTAGAGCACAGTTCAAACACATCAGTACCTTTTGAGAGAAGACTGAATAAAATATGAACTGATAATCTGATACAAGAATGATATGCGTCTTATAACTTGTTTGCAAAGGGACGTGCAGAGGATGTTCTAATGGTGAATCTCTTGTTGCATTATTAACACTCGAAGCATCTTTGCTAGAAAATGATACATAAATAGCAGCTTCAGCTCATCAGTTACCAATCTTATGTAAAAAAAATGTTTTTTCCATAGACTGTACATATAATGGACATAACTAACCTGCTAGCTGGTGCATTTCAAATAGGAAGTGATCATGGGGGCGTTTCCTGCTCCATCGACTCTGACTCCAATTCACTTTCTATTGAAAAACTCTCACCCCTCTCTCTGTAGCTGCTGCTGTCAAACGTATCATTTTCGTATTAACCCGCTCTATACGTGATCCTAGTATATTTGTTTGCTATTGTGTCCGTAAATTAAGACATGAGCATTAATAACAGACAAATCAAGTTCTTCTTTTCCCGAAGTCGCGCCCACTAGCGTTAACAACAGGTTTGATGGGCATAGTTTGTAAGCGTGCTACTTTGTCAGATCGGCTCTTTGGTTGTTGGGTGATGTCATACTCGCGTAGTTCACTTCTTTATACAGTTATATACTTCCTTATACCACATACCTAATATCTGTTTCACTGTAGTACTCCAGGTTGGACAGGCCAGTGTTGTCCTGTAAAATTTGACGTAATTTGGTTGCATTGTAAACCCGTTAAGCTCTTTTGAATGGACTGAAAATCCTACTCTTGTTTTGCAATGCTGTGATTAACTGAAATTCACCAATTTAGTTTTAATTTAACGTCACTGATGGATATCGATCTGGGACACAGTTGTGCGATTAATGTTCGGGCCGGTCTCCTGCAGGCACACGGAGTACCAGGGTTATCTGCTCTCATCAAATCAATTAGCTCTCTGCAAACAATTAGCACCACTACCTCCAGTCACTATCGAGATAATTAGAATTTAAATTAAGAAGAGGCTGTATGCTAAATAATGGAAGTAATAGTATGTAAATAAAGGACTATGAGAAAATGTAGACTGCAGGGGGAGAAAAAGCGACTTCTCCTGAACTTGACAAAGCAATAGATTCATTTAAACATAGTGGAAATTGCATTAAATAGCTTTGGGGTGGCTAAAAACATTTGATATTTGCTTAATGGGATTGTTGTAGAAAAAACTTTGTCCCCTAGAGGGCGGTAGACCTTCTAAAACTTAAATAAAATTAAAGAAACAAGCAAACAAACAAATAAATAGTTCAATCTGCAACTTTCTGATCATCAGTGGCTCTGCGGTGTGCTAGTAGTAGGTCCGACCAGATCGTGCTGTTATTGTGCCATTGAGCAGGGCACTTCAAATACCGTACATATGAAAGTGGTAAGTGAAGGACTGGTGATGGCTGGAGGAGTGCTGGTGCAGGCTTGATTCTGTCTATCTAACCCAGGGCAGCTGTGGCTGTAAGTAACTTACCACTGCATAATGTGGAGTCGGAATAAGTAATGTCTATTTAGCCGTCTATAATGTAATTTTAGCTTAATCAACCACTGCTGTACTACTGGCAGTACTAAAATTTTATTATCCTTGTCTTTAAATTACGCAAAATGGACTCTTGTGAGCTTTAAGCCATGTTATAATGTTGTTTCCTCCTCAAAAACAGACCTGGAGTTGTGTTTCGTTTCATTCACAGATGTTTGAGTAACACTTTAATTTTAGTCTGTCTACATCTCCAAAGCTCAAAAAGTTCTGTTCCACTTTGTGATGTCATGAAGTGGTAGTTTTCAAGTTAACAGCGACATTTTATGTTTAGTTCAGTAAAGTTTGGCAATTCCTGGGCTGAATTCATCCAAATGATTTTCGTGAAGGTGTATGGAGTTTAAAAACACAGTGGTGCACTTCCTGTATTACCACATGATGACATCACAAGGTGGAACTGAGTGTTTTCAGTTTGAGAGAAGAACCTCTAAGTAACACACAACTCCAGGTCTGTTTGTGATGAGGAAACAACATTATAACATAGATCAGAAAATAGCATAATACAGGTCCTTTAAAATTAAGGTAAATTTTATCATCTCATGGGGAAATCTGGCCTCTGCATTTGACCCATCCTATCAGAAGCAGATGAACTCGAAAACCTTTTGCTATGAGGCGAGAGTGACAGCCTGGTTTGCTTTTACATCAGATGCTTTTACTTTTTTGTGGCCTCTCTTTCCTCCATGCTACATTTTGAAAACCAATTCCTGAATCTAATTTGAACATATTAACACTCGCAATGTTCCTCTCCCTTATAGCGCTTTCTCATTAGCCTATAATTGACAGCGAGAGATCAAGTCACAGTCTGAATAAAATAACAGAGAACACGCGAGGCAGCCCATCTCCAATTATCTGCAAAGGAACTGACGTGTCCTTTGTGCTCACCTTGAATAACCTCGCCATCTGGATCGGTTCAGCCCCTTCAAAGCAGAGACGCGGGCAGGGACGCGGCCAGAGGAGAGGGCAGAGGACACGGGCAGAAGAGAGGGCAGAGGACGCGGGGAGGGACGCAAGCAGAGACATGAGCAGGGACACGGACGGGGACACGAGCAGAGACATGGGTGGAGACACAAGCACATACATGGGCAGGGATGCGGGCGGAGGAGCATGTGGGGACACAGGCAGAGACACAAGCAGAGACACAAGCAATGACACAAGCAATGACACATGCAGAGACATGAGGAGAGACACGAGGAGAGACACGAGGAGAGACACGAGGAGAGACACAAGGAGAGACATAAGCAGAGACACGAGCAGAGACACGAGCAGAGACATGAGGAGAGACACAAGGAGAGGCACGAGCAGAGACACGAGCAGAGACACAAGGAGAGACACGAGCAGAGACACGAGCAGAGACACGAGCAGAGACATGAGGAGAGACACGAGGAGAGACACGAGGAGAGACACAAGGAGAGACACGAGGAGAGACACGAGGAGAGACACAAGGAGAGACATAAGCAGAGACATGAGGAGAGACACGAGGAGGGACACGAGGAGAGACACGAGCAGAGACATAAGCAGGGACACGAGGAGAGACACAAACAGAGACATGAGGAGGGACACGAGCAGAGACACGAGGAGAGACACGAGGAGAGACATAAGCAGAGACATGAGGAGAGACACAAGGAGAGACATAAGCAGAGACATGAGGAGAGACACAAGGAGAGACACGAGGAGGGACACGAGGAGAGACACGAGCAGAGACATAAGCAGGGACACGAGGAGAGACACAAACAGAGACACGAGGAGAAACACGAGCAGAGACACGAGGAGAGACACGAGGAGAGACACGAGGAGAGACACGAGGAGAGACATAAGCAGAGACATAAGCAGAGACACGAGGAGAGACACGAGGAGAGACACGAGGAGAGACACGAGGAGAGACACGAGGAGAGACACAAGGAGAGACATAAGCAGAGACATGAGGAGAGACACAAGGAGAGACACATGCAGACACAAGAAGAGACATGAGCAGAGACACGAGGAGAGACACAAGGAGAGACACGAGGAGGGACACGAGGAGAGACACGAGCAGAGACACAAGCAGGGACACGAGGAGAGACACAAACAGAGACACGAGGAGGGACACGAGCAGAGACACGAGGAGAAACACGAGCAGAGACACGAGGAGAGACACAAGGAGAGACACGAGAGACACAAGGAGAGACACGAGGAGAGACACGAGGAGAGACACAAGCAGAGACACGAGGAGAGACACAAGGAGAGACACGAGAGACACGAGCAGGGAGCAGAGCAGGCTTCAGATTTGGAGTATACCAGCGCTGTGCCACTCGGGGGTCCATGTTGTGCACACCGCAGGAAAACTGGGCCAGGGAAGTCAAAGCTGAGTGTTCACACGTCCTCCATAAATATCTGTGTCGAGACTCTTGACATGTGGTGTCAGAGCACAGAGCTGACCACATTAATCTTCATTATGTGTGAGTGTCCGGTGCGCTCATGGTGAAGCTGCGGAAGATACTACTGTCCTTTACCATGTGACTTTGGGGTTTTTTGGTATTATCTCTTTTTTTTATTGACATCAAGTGATAGTTTGTGTGTGTGTGCATTGAAAAAAAGATAATTACAATGGCCGACAGTAGCTCAGTTCGTAGAGAGTTTGTCCTCTGATCTGAAGGTTGGAGGTTCGAGTCCCGCTCTTGGCATAAACATCATTGCCCGAAATCTGGGGCTATTTCTTCTTACAATAGCATAATGCAGTAATACATGTGATATCCCTACTCTATCCCACTCTCAACACAAACATCATTGGTTGGCTGTGCAATTCCAGCTCCCACAGATGAATGCTGTCATTGTGTCCTTGGGCAAGTCACTTAACCCACCTCGCCCCCAGTGTCTGTGTACACTGGTGTATGAATGTGTCTGTGAATGGTTGAGTGGCTCCTCGGTGTAAAGCGCTATGAGCCTTGAAGGTGGGAAAGCGCTGTATAAAAATGTGACCGTTTACCATTTATAATTTAGTAGTATCTCTAAAGGCAAACTGCTACTGCCACAGGGTCATTTCCCTCAGTCGTTAGTTTATTTTTATTGTTAATGTATTTATTGTATTATTATTATTAGTATTTTATGTGTCTCTATGTGGGTTTTTTTCTTTTTTTTTTTTTTTTGACAATTTATTTTATTAATATTATAAAGATTTACAAAAAAAAACAGCAGACGAGTGAATGCATGGACTGAAGTAGCTGGAATTTTTGGAGTGACTGACCATTTAATCTCTCTTTTCATTTCTGAAAGCGTTTTTTTTTCAGTACTTCTCTGAGATGCTCTGGAACGAATTTTCCCATTCATTTTTTTTTCATAAACTTTAGGAAAAAAAAAAAAGAGAAATATAATAATAATAATAATATAATACCAATAATAGTAATAATAATAATAAAAATAAATTATTGCGTAAAAAAAAAAAAAGTTAAAAACTTCCTCAGGCATAATCAGATTCAGCCAGGTAGAAATTAATACTACAAGACCTATAAAGTTAAAGTTAATGAAAACTTATGAAAACATTTCACAGAATTTTGCATTTTAAATGACCTTTTTGATTTTTAAACAACCGCGTTATGGTGTCTGTGTAATGCCTCAGTTGTCAAAGTATGATCCATAATCGAAGAAAAATGTAAAATCTGTCAACTTGATAAAAAGTTGCAGGAGAGAAGAGATGAGGAGCCAACGTTTTTCACTCCTACAACTTTTTGTCCAGAATTTTTCTTTTATAGCCATGTATATGGATATTAGTTAGCTGGTTAGCCTCCATGATGCCTTTGAACTCTTAATATTTAAATTTTTTGAAAAGTCTACTGGAAAAATGAATGCAAAAATTTACCTCTGGAACTTGAGCTCCATACGCCTAATAGTTTTTTTTTTGTTTTTTTTTTTTTGTGCAAGATTGTAATAATTTGAGATCTTTTCCCAGCACCATGCCACTCCTCTTTTTAGTCGATTAAAAGATAAACAGGGAATTTCTTCAGTCGACCAAGAGTTTCTACAAACCAATGACCACCAAAGACATTCACAGTGATGCACTTTGTCTCCCCTCTGATTTCACATGTACTATAAGCCTTCTCCGGCAGCAGAACAATCGGACACCTCAGCCTCTCCTTCCCTTGAACTTAAAGTTACAATTAAAAACTGACCTGGAATAGTAATAAGTAGATGCAATAAAAGATGTTTATGTGAGTATCAGAAGTCCTAGAACCAAACCTCTCCCCCTGCCAAGTCTAACCGCTGTTGCTATGGAGACGGTCAAAAGTACAGTGGCAGTACAATGGCATTTTCCATCGTATTTTCATGAACAATAAATATAATCTATAAAAGACACGGAGATGTTATTGGATGGTCTGAGATGCTCCATATTCAACTATTCCTAACAAAGATCGATAAGTTCCAGGCAAAGCAATGACATCTCCATGGAGACCAGCAGGTGGCAGACTCTCCTCCAGAAAAGTTACATAGTGGTCTTTAAAGCCAACTCAACTTTTTACATCACAAATTATATGCTAAAGAATCATTATGTCAGAAAATCAACATGATCATCAGCGGGTGACAGTGAAGTATTGTTTTAAAAATTCTCCCCAAAAGTGTCTCGTCTTGGAAATAAAAGCCAATCTAAGAATAGTTTGGAGGTCTTCTGATTAATTACCTTGACACGATGGCTAATGTGCTCCATCTATCAGTCAGTTTCAGAAGAGAGGTTAAGCCAATGACAGATTTTAATCAGATTTTTGAATGACATCTACAATATGTCTTCACCAAAATCCCAAACCAAAATTTTCCACAAAAAGTACTGCATCTCTTTGGCTTCATAAAGTTAATTTCCTTGAAGGTACGCCATGCAACTTTTCAAGCAAGAAATAATGTTCATCTTATCTGTCACTATGGAAACAAACAGGTGGCATCCACAGGCCAAGTAAGAGGTCATATCTGTGGAGAGGCGAGCATGTGACAGACCTCCACGAGAAAAGTTAGATAGTGCACGATTATGTGTCCATCCATTTTCTTCTGGGGTTGGGTCGCGGGGCAGCTGTCTAAGCAGGGACTCCTAGACTTCCCTCACCCCAGACCCTTCCTCCAGCTCCTCCCAAGGCGTTCCCAGGCCAGCCGGGAGTCACTGTCCCTCCGGCGTGTCCTCGGTCTTCCTCTGTGCGCCATTAAAAAGTTGTAAATGTGCTTTAAGGTAACTTGGAGTCTTATTAAAACATGGAAACACTTTATCTTTTTTAAAAAATATATATATTTCTTTACAATTTCTCAACACAAACTACGTTCTCTTTCCAGCTATATTTCACATTCCTTCTGCAAATGGTGGATAATGTTCTGCATTTTATATATTTTGGATTCAAATCCCAACACAAAAGGTTTTCAACTGCATTGTCCCCCAGGCAGGAAAAAACATTGACATTTTCATTTTCAGAGAATGAGAATGGCTTTTACGCCGCCAGTGAAACTTTTGTTATTGTAGCCGCAATAGAAAGTTACTGCACTTTTCTAACGCTGTTCTTTGTGTGAGGTCAAATAGCTGGATATGAAAGGGCCCTGTACCACGAGATTCAATTTATATCAACTTATATGGCATGAGTCACTCGGTTTTCGCCTATGTTTCTTAACGTCTAACATTTGTCCATCTAAGTATGTAGTACTAGTCGTATCGGCGTCATCATTTACTAACCGATATCAGAGCTAGATACTCATTTGAGCAGGTATCGATGCTAAAAAAGTCCCATTCACAGGACAGAAATGAACCTTTCCTGAAGCTTTAGAATGACTTTGAGCTGTATCAGAACAAGTATACGACACACAGACTAGTACACACCCATGGACGATTGAGGGATTACACAGATATAAGGCCACATGGGAATAGAAACGAAAGTACCACCATTTAATATTGAAAATCACATTCTATTGTCTAAAGAAAGTGTTTTTACTTTTAACTTTTCGAGTTTACCGAGTCTATTCCTTTATTTTAGTATTGTGACAGTACTTCTAGTAGACGGGTCCATAGACAGTTCACTTCATCTTCATTCAAAATACTTGCTCCAAATGTTGTGCTGAAAACAAAAACGAAATTCACATGAGACAAGTCGGTGACGCCACAAGGCCAAGTTACAGATCAGCTCTATGGAGAGGCGACTCCACTCATATAAGAATGCATTTTTCCAAGGTATTTTGTAGCAATAAAATATCTCTCTGTGATTGAATAAATGCAAAATAAAAGTTCAAAGTGTATCCATGGATATAAGTATTTTGCAAACCCCACACCAGAAAAGTTACATAGTGCACTTTAGTGTTGTCATTCATCCATTTTCTTCCGCTTATCCGGGGCCGGGTCGCGGGGGCAGCAGGCTAAACAGGGACTCCCAGGCTTCCCTCACCCCAGACACGTCCTCCAGCTCCTCCAGTGGGACCCCAAGGCGTTCCCAAGCCAGCCGAGAGACATAGTCCCTCCATCGTGTCCTGGGTCTTCCCCGGGGCCTCCTCTTGGTGGGACATGCCCGGAACATCTCCCTAGGGACGCGTTCCGACCCCTAGTGTTGCCATGATACTAAAACTTTTAACTTGATTTTGATACTAAGGAATAGATTTGATGCCGATTCTGATATCATCATCATAATAATAAAACAAAACCACAAAAAAAAACCCTCTCTTTAGACAATCAAAAGTGATTTTAATATTAATTGGTAGTACTTTCTTTCTAGTATCGATACTTGAGAAAAATGAGCATCTATTTTCGATGCTAGTTTCAGTATCAATTAGTATCTGATTTTCGATACTTTTGACAGCCCTGGTCCACATTTAATTTTGATTTATGTTGTACACAAAAGCAGAATACAGCCATCCATATTGGACAGCTCCATCAGGTAGTCCAGGGGGGCGCTTGTTTTGTCCCATGGGCTCACACTCTCCTCTCCACCCGGCTCCTCTCAAATGGAGATTGGTGTTGAGCCTGTACACAGACACAGACTGTGGTAGCGCGCATCAATCAGACTGGTGACCTTGTCAGTCCAGACCCTCAGGAATATAGGGGCTGCTGCTACCATGGAAACGGCACTTTGGGCGGGACTACACGGACTACGCCTTACCTTAGCAACAGCCCCCAAAAGAATCACATTTCCATCTGATTTTACAGTGTACAATGTATATACGTCATGAACTGGATAGAAATAAATATTGGCATTAGTTAAAGGGATTTATGGTCACATTTGCCCAAAACTTTTATTTTTGATTTTGTTCCAGCTATATCATCTTCATTTGCATTTTTGAAATCGTAGAATCTTTTGGAAAATCTGCCAAATCTAGATCTTTCAAGTCAGTATTTAGTAAAAGTTTATAGAGTCTTGCTTGTTGTTCTTGTGACTGACAGACACATCTTGTATACTAAAAGCAACACTGTAACATTCGCATGGTGACACATTCACGCCGTATTGTGGAATATTATAGCCAAGGAACAACATTTCCATGGAGATAAGCTGGATCAGCCTCCCCCAGGTCAAGTAAGAGTCAGTTCAAGCCCACTCACCGTAAGGACGCAGGTTTTTCAAGTAAAAAGTTACAGGATAGGATTTATGTGAGAGATGTGAGAGATGGATCAACAAGAACTGGATAAGACACTTCCCCTCTGTCCCAGGATGAGATCGACTAGTGGCTGTTCCAGGTACTGCAGCTTCCGGTAGCTTTGTAAGATTTAGCCTTGCTCCGGTCTGAGATTGGGCTAGCAGCAGCTATTGCTCTGATTGGCCAGAACTGATCACGTGGTGCATGTTTCTGACATCACATGGATGGTCAGTATTCAGGAAAAGGATTTTTTGTTTTTTTTGTTTGTTTGTTTCTTGACTGTGTAATCCCTCAGTCGTCCAGGTCTGATCTACAGCAAAAGACAAAGATTGAATCTGTCAGCTGGACAAATCACTGTAGGAGTGAAGATGTTTCGCTGCTCATCCAAGCCGCTTCTTCAGTTCTGGTCAGATTACTGATGGACACTGCCTTATATCTAGTAGTTAGACCTTCCCTTCGGATCGATATAAGGCAGTGTCCACCTGTAATCTGACCAGAACTGAAGAAGCGGCTTGGATGAGCAGCCAAACGTCTTCGCTCCTACAACAATTTGTCCAGTTGACAGACTTAAACTTTGTCATTTGTTTGTTTTGTCATTTTGCGCCAGTGAACACAGACCACTGAAAACAACACTACACCATCTTTGGTTCATCTTCCAGATCTTATTATACTTCCATGACGTGGATGCTGGTCAAAATGCACAGTCAAGCTAGAACACTAAATCAATACAGTGTCTAGATGTCTCATGTAATTTTCTGATACACACACGATCCTTCAGTATGTCCCTTGATACGAAGCACAACAGAGGTTATGTAAACTCTCCATGTGGAAGCATCACCAGGGCTCGGACAGACAATATGTAATAATGTGTGTGTGGCAACCAAAGACTGTATAAAGCAGTGGAGGCACCGCTGGTTTAGCAGGGAGCGAGCGCTTAGCAATGCTGTCAATCAAACCTGTTGCTAACGCTAACGAGAACGACATCAGGGAAAGAAAGCATCTGATTGGTCTGTTATTAATGTTCATATCTTGATTTACAGACATAATAGTGAAATAAAAACACCAGGATCATGTAGAGCGGGTTAGTACGAACATTTTAAGCCCAAAATGCCGAGCCTGACAGCAGCAGTTACAGAGAGAGAGGCGACGATTTTTCAATAAAAAGTGAATTGGAGTCGATGGAGCCGGAAGTGTGCTCATGCTCACTTCCTATTTGGAAAGCGGCGGTTAGCAGGTTAGCTATGTCCATTTATTTATACAGTTTATGGTGACAATACCCTATGACCTTAGCCATTGCGTGCCATTGTGATTTGCTCTAAACTCCTCCTCCTTTTTCCTTTATATTCTATGGACTTGTAAAATTTCTAGACATTTTCAAGCTACAATATTTGGATACCTATCTGAGCACGCAACCTCTGTTTCCATAAAGACCACTGAGGTTTCAGATAAAGTCATTCCAAGTCCGCTTACTGAATAAAAAGATCTTTGTCAAGGTCACATTTATGTAATTTGATCAAACTCTATATCTATCTTCGAGCAAGTGAAAAACTTCCTGGTTTCTGGACTTATCTCCCTCCAAATCCAA
Source organism: Periophthalmus modestus (assembly GCA_019594935.1). Classification (NCBI taxonomy): domain Eukaryota; kingdom Metazoa; phylum Chordata; class Actinopteri; order Gobiiformes; family Gobiidae; genus Periophthalmus; species Periophthalmus modestus. The sequence continues at coordinate 18,811 of JAIEZT010000622.1, forward strand.
GTGTTCGCCAACGATAACCTCTTCAGCAAAGTCGAAACGAAAAGTAATATGGTGAACTTGAGTTTGAAGGCAAGGTTAGAGAAGAACTTTAGCTGTGTGATTTCAACTTGTGCTTTAAGCGTTGAGCCAATAGAGAGCAGTTTTATTCCCTTTACGTAACATTTAATATTGAGAGAGACGTTTTGAAAAGGTGACAAATTCTGGTTGTTTTGATGAAATTGCATTCTGTGAACAAAAGATTTTGTCTGTGCGAGCTGCGCCCAAAAGCAATTTGTGGATTTCCCTGACATTTGGAGAAAAGGTCAGTAATGGAAGATTTTAGGAGAGATTCTGGTATTGGTCCAAATGTTTAGGAGAATGGTTCGAATGAGAGATTATTTTTGTGAAAAGGAACTATAGATTCAAATGATCAGTAGATGTTTTGAGGTTTGATCATCATATTGAGGCTTAATCCTTCCTCTGTAGTTGACCCATTCTTCACTGCTGCTGGGGCAACCTGTGCAGGGAGTGCAACAGTGACGCACGCGGGAACACATTTTGTCCTGGTTCAGTTTTGGTTTAGTTATTTTTTAGGCCTGCTTCAGTCCTGGTTTAGTCCTGGTTTAATCTTGTTTCAGTCCTGATTTAGTTCTGGTTCATTCCTAGTTAAGTTCTGGTTCAGTCCTGGTCTAGTCCTGGTTCGGTCCTGGTTTAGTCCTGGTTTAGTCCTGGTTTAGTCCTGGCTCAGTCCTGGCTCAGTCCTGGTTCAGTTCTGGCTCAGTCCTGGTTCAGTACCGGTTTAGTCCTGGTTTGGTCCTGGTTTAGTCCTGGTTTAGTCCTGGTTTAGTTCTGGCTTAGTCCTGGTTTAGTCCTGATTTGGTCCTGGTTTGGTCCTGGTTTAGTCCTCATTTGGTCCTGGTTTAGTCCTGGTTTAGTCCTCATTTGGTCCTGGTTTAGTCCTGGTTTAGTCCTCATTTGGTCCTGGTTTAGTCCTGGTTCAGTCCTGGTTTGGTCCTGATTTGGTCCTGGTTTAGTCCTGGTTTTGTCCTGGTATAGTCCTGGTATAGTCCTGGTTTGGTCCTGGTTTGGTCCTGGTTTAGTCCTGGTTTAGTCCTGATTTGGTCCTGGTTTAGTCCTGGTTTTGTCCTGGTTTAGTCCTGGTTTAGTCCTGGTTTGGTCCTGGTTTGATCCTGGTTTAGTCCTGGTTTAGTCCTGATTTGGTCCTGGTTTAGTCCTGGTTTAGTCCTGGTTCAGTTCTGGTTTAGTCCTGGTTTAGTCCTGGTTTAGTCCTGGTTTGGTCCTGATTTGATCCTGGTTTAGTCCTGGTTTAGTCCTGATTTGGTCCTGGTTTAGTCCTGGTTTAGTCCTGGTTTAGTCCTGGTTTAGTCCTGGTTCAGTTCTGGTTTAGTCCTGGTTTAGTCCTGGTTTAGTCCTGGTTTGGTCCTGATTTGATCCTGGTTTAGTCCTGGTTTAGTCCTGGTTTAGTCCTGATTTGGTCCTGGTTTAGTCCTGGTTTGGTCCTCTTTTAATTATTGTGATATCATTGATTTCAGCCTTGTGCTTCTTTTGTTGAATGGAAATGATAAGATAAAAGTCAAACTTTTTTCTAATGTATCAGCCTAAGTGAAACTGCAGTACATTTTGCAGAGTTAAAACACAAAAGATTACAGATAACGCACTATAAGAAGAGAATTTTAACACTGGCAAAGATAATCCACTGAGCTTTATCTGGACATAAAAACATCTACCACACTTGTTCTGTCCAACCCCACAATTTTCAGCAGAGGACAAACACGTTATTGTTAGCTTGTTCCTTTTGTCGCTCGTCATCTGCCCTGTTTTCACACTCTCTCGGCCTGTAGCGCTCAGACCCCGGACCCCCTGAGCGGCGCGCACACAGATCCCTCCCCATGTGGTCGTCCCGAGCGATGAGGAACACAAGGACCACTGAAGGGCAGCCCCCAGCCTACGACACAGATCCATGTGTGTCTTTGTTCTGGAGATTTGAGAAGTTACTCACAGAAGAACAGGTTATTAAAGGAGCACTTTGGAACTTTTCTGACAGAGGTCTACCTTTGGTTTGCAGATGTTGCTAGACAAACAAGGATTCCTATTACGGGCGGGCAGGCCTCTCCACAGATCTGGCCAGTTATGAGTTGCGATTGGTGGCATCATCTACTTATCACCTTATAGATAGATCAGTTTAATGCAATACTATGTAACATTCTAGAGAAAATAATATAATATAAATGAATCATAGAACATGGAACATGAAAGAACATCAGCAAAAGTATACATTTTTTAGGTCAGAAGTGCACACTGGCAGAGTGGTTATCCCTTGACGAGTGATGTGTGTTGTGATGTGCTACATATATAAATAAATTTAAACTGAACTGAATGACTTTCTTATTTCAGTTCATTGTTGGTGAAATCATAGACTGCATATATATAACGGACATAGCTAACCTGCTAGCCGAAATAGGGAGTGACCATGGGCGCACTTCCAATTCACTTTACATTGAAAATCTGTGGCCCCTCTCTCTGCAACTGCTTGGTTCAGTCCCGGTTCAGTCCTGGTTCAGTCCCGGTTCAGTCCTGGTTCAGTCTTGGTTCAGTCCCGGTTCAGTCCCGGTTCATTCCCGGTTCAGTCCTTTTTCAGTCCTGGTTCATTCCTGGTTCATTCCTGGTTCAGTCCCGGTTCAGTCCCGGTTCAGTCCCGGTTCAGTCCCAGTTCAGTCCCAGTTCAGTCCCGGTTCAGTCTTGGTTCAGTCCTGGTTCAGTCCTGGTTCAGTCCTGGCTCAGTCCTGGTTCAGTCCTGGTTCCGTCCCGGTTCAGTCCTTTTTCAGTCCTGGTTCAGTTCTGGTTTAGTCCTGGTTCAGTCCTTGTTCCCTCTCGGTTTAGTCCTGGTTTAGTCCTGGTTCAGTCCTGGTTCCCTCTCGGTTTAGTCCTGGTTTAGTCCTGGTTTAGTCCTGGTTTAGTCCTGGTTTAGTCCTGGTTTAGTCCTGGTTTAGTCCTGGTTCAGTCCTGGTTCAGTCCTGGATGAGTCTTGGTTCAGTTTCTAAACATGCCTACATCACTTGATAACATAAAGTTGAATCATATCTAGATTTGATCTGTGAGACACTGAATTGTAAAGGCCATTTTTTTTTTGTATAAATGTGGCTGAACATGTATTATGTGGTTATGGACTGAACAAGCTTTGATAAGTTCTTCTAAAAGCTCTTTCTGTGGAGTCTATGAGGAGGCTGTGAACACTGTGTAACGTTTGACTAAGTTTCTGTTCCCTTTATAATACATCATATCTCCACTGGAGCAAAGTCACTGCACTTAAAGTCAGGTATTAGAACTGCAAACATAAAATATATTATACAGACACAAGTATTCAAGTGTTAATGAATAATTAATGGAGGGAGATCGAGGCCACATAGAAAAATGAGTCATATAAATATAAAGATTTTCTAAAAAAACATTGGACCAGCAAAATGTCCATAGTATTACTTATGTCATACAGTTTGCAGTGTTGGTGGTGTCTTGCCAAAGGACACACAATGAACAGAAATCAGTTACTTGTATATATACTTAAAGTTCCATCCATCCATTTTTCTTCCGCTTATCCGGGGGCCGGGTCGTGGGAGCAGCAGTCTAAGCAGGAACTCCCAGACTTCCATCACCCCAAACACTTCCTCCAGCTCCTCCATTGGGACTCCAAGGTGTTCCCAGGTAAGCTGAGAGACATAGTCCCTTCAGTGTGTCCTGGGTCTTCCCCGGGACCTCATGCCAGTGGGACATGGCCGGAACACCTCCCCAGGGAGGCGTCCAGGAGGCATCCTGAGCAGATGCCCGAGCCACTTCAGCTAGGTCCTCTCAATGTGGAGGAACAGCGGCTCTAGTCACACAGTCTCCTGTGTGACCGAGCTCCTCACCCTGTCTCTAAGGGTTAAGTGCCCATTTTGCACTATTCTCTGATCTGTCATAACATTGTTTCCTCATCACAAACAGTTGTGTTTTGTTTTCATTCACACATGTTTAACTCTGCATATTTAGGATGAGTTCTTCTTCCATTGTGTTTTGAAACTCTATACACGTTCACTAGAATCACTTGGATGATTTCAGACCTGGAATTGCCAAACTTTACTGAACTAAAAGCAAAAGGAGCTGTTAACTTGAAAACTACCACTACCACACATGACATCACAAGGTGGAACAGAGCATTTCAAGCTTTAGAGATGTAGATAGACTAATAATAAAGTGTTACTCAAACATGTGGGAATGAAACAAAACACAACTCCACGTATGTTTTTGAGGAGGTAACAGTATCATAACTTGGCTTGAAGTCAGTTTTGTGTAATATAGGAGCTTTAAAGGGCATGTGCTGTCAAAAAACCCACAAAGTTGCTTTCTCATCTAAGTTCCACAGTTTCTTTCTCATATAACAACAAACATGATTCGATAAAATGGGGAGACACTTTATAGTTTTGACCCAAAGTTGATTTAAAATGTATCTTTATGGATATATTCATTAAAACCGCTGGTTTTATAAAGGCAAGCCAAGCCAAGTTTAATTTATATAGCACAATTAGTACACAAAGAAAGACATTTAAAACCACAATACAACAAATCAAAACATAAATAATCATCATAAAATGAACATTAAAAGAGAAAAGTGCAGAATAAAACCCTTTCAGTCACATGCACAGCTAAACAGAAGCCTGAATTTAAACATTGTCAAAGTCGAGGCCTGTCTCACATCTTCAGGAAGACTGCTCCAAGTTTTAGCTGCATAAAACTGAAACGCTGACTCCCCATGTTTAGTCCTGACTCTGGGCAGCAGCAGGAGGCCGGTCCCACATTTTTTTCTGAACTAGAAGACATAAAAATCAGGGATAGCGCCTTCAAGAACCCCTTTAATCCCATCTGTCTACAGTGGTACATTGTGAGAATTAGCTGGACGGGCGGATGCTCCATTTCCCTTTGGCGTAATTACATTGAAATAGACAGTTGAGATGAACAGTACATTCTCGTAGCGTGTCTTTACCGGCTGCCCCCTGCCCTGCGCGCTCTGTGTAAACCCTGTCAGGGCGGACATACTTTATGGCCCCTCTCCACACAGAATCCATCACATCAGACAGACAAAATGAGTTCCTGAGCTGTTTGGCCCCAGACGCACTTGGGCCTATTACCTAGGTGTCGTCTGCTGGAGATTTGTGCACCACCCATGGCTATTTCCTCCCCATAAGAGATGGCGCTGTCCCAACCGCTGCTTTCCAGGTCTCCAGTCTAGGGCAGGGACCACGGGTGGGGTTAGGGAATCTGAGCGGGGTAAGATACTGCAATGAATGAAAATGTAGATGTCTGTGTAATCCGTCAATCGTCCAAGTCTGATCCATAGTGAAAGACAATTTTGTCAGTTGACAGATTTTTTACTTTTGGCTTTTACAATACTTTTTAAAAGAAATGCCAAAAATCACAAATAGTAAAAAAATGAATGAATGAATAAATGAATAAATAAATAAATAAATAAGTTACATATTGTGCCTTTAACCCTAAACTAGACCAATGTGACTGTATCCTTGGCAACATTAGATTCAGTAAGCTGGTCTTATAGAAGAACTGTGATCTGTTTAACAGTTTGAATGAAGTAAAATAAGATGAATTGTAACTAATCCGAAATAATCCAAAAACTGGGGGTATTTCTTCACACACTTTATACACATTTTTGTCAGACAGGCATTAACATTTTCTCACATTTCTCTATTGTTTAAACACTCTCAAAGTTGGTGTATTGTCGGTGCAGAACGTTTCATCGACATTGTGGGTTTTGTCGGGGAGAAAAACTTGCAAACATACAGCACTTCAGAGTCACACTGCGATCGAACATTTATGTAAATTTGTCTGGACACATTCTGTACTGTACAGGACACGGAGGAGACTGATGGACAATGGTCTACAGTCCCTCAGCCAATCAGGACGCAGAACACAATGATCTACAGTCCGTCAGCCAATCAGGACACAGAACACAATGGTCTACAGTCCCTCAGCCAATCAGGACGCAGAACACAATGATCTACAGTCCGTCAACCAATCAGGACGCAGAACACAATGGTCTACAGTCCGTCAACCAATCAGGACGCAGAACACGATGGTCTACAGTCCCTCAACCAATCAGGACGCGGAACACAATGCACGTTCATATGATGTAAAAAAAAAAAAAAAAAAAAAAAAAAAAACAGGCAAATTTGCACACAAAAAATCAGCGAAACTGCCGCGAAAGGTGAACCGCGATATAGTGAGGGACAACTGTACATGAATAAATACATAAATAAATAAAAACATACAATAGTAATTTGATCATGTTCACACTTCACTAAACTGTCCAATCCAGACAATGAAGAAAATAGTTGTATCTTCCTCATTCACACAGCTCAGTTTATAAAAGTGTAAGTCATTCCCACAGGGGCGCTTGTTTTAAATGGTTCAACATCAGATTTTTCTCCATGAAATGTGCAGATATGACCCGAAGGCATCAGAGCAGTGCTGAAATTACCATGTCCCAGGGTTCAGTGAACACAGCACACTGCACGCACACGGTAATGCAAATAAATAGAGATGTTGCTTTTAAATAGTTTATAATTTGTTCATTATTATTTGATCTGGCCTGAGGTGTGCAGTGGTTCTATCAGTAACCGGAATGTATTTGTGTCTTACTTTTCTTTCCTTTGCTAAAAAAACATGTTTAGTATAAAAAATAGAAACCAAAAAGTCAAGCTAGTACTAATGAAGCTGTATTCTTTAGCCACAAATAGGCTCTGTTCACTGTAGCATGCTAGCTAGCACACGGTGTCTCAAAGCTAACTTATTATTAAATGAGGGAAAACATGAAATAAACAACCTATTAAAATTCAAATTAATTCAAATAAAGATGAGTTTTTTCTTTATGTGTTATATATGTGATTTAATATTTATTATGCCTCAAAGTTAGCATTGGCATTTCGCTTTGAGAGACAAGCATGCCTCTTTCTAAACACAGAAGTGTCCTCTGGTGAAGTATTCATTTTATTTGTGTAGTGTTTAACATGTTTATGAGTGACATTCACCCCCGCAGCTCCCTGTCCACTGACTGATCTTTGTCATAGACTTTATATATAAATCGACATAGCTAATGCACTAGCCGCCACGTTCCAAATAGGAAGTGAGCATAGGCGCGCTCTGGCTCCATCGACTCTGGCTCCATTCACCTTACATTTGAAAAATTGTCACATATTACCCACTCAACATGATCCTTGCATTTGCATTTCACTATTGTGCACATAAATCAAGATATGAACATTAATAACAGACAAATCGGGCGCCTTCTTTCCAGAGTTTTGCTCCGGCTAGCCTTGGCAACAGGTTTGATTGACAGCGTTGCTAGCGGCTGCTCCCTGCTAAACCAGTGATGCGGACGGAAGGGGCGTTACCTTCAACAGCCTCACTCTGGAGTGGCTCTTTGGTTGCTATGATACTCGTGGTCGGAGTTCCAATATAGAACTCGGCTCCAAATTCGTCCCTAACCGCTCTAGCCTCGATGAGCTTCATTTGACTGGAGCTGAACACTATGGGACGTCACACTTAGTCCACTTCTTTATACAAGCTGTGGTGACTGGGCAAAAAACCCACAGAGATACAGTTGGACAGGAAGTAGTGATGCTAATAGTTAGATGTTATATTTTGTCACACTGCATCAACTTCCATCCAGTGTCCATAGATTTATATCGATTTTATACAGGACATTAAGAGCTTTTCAAAACTTGGCAGTGTTGCATTTTGGAGCTCCCTAAAACAGTATGCAATCTGAAATTGTGTGGCTTTTTCAGTTTTTTTCCCCAGAATGATCCAGAAATATAATACAGAAACAGACCCTCTTAAAGTCCCTGTAGGAAAACCAAAATGTTTTATATCGAATACGCTTTGTATGTAATATGTCAACAAAATGAACCCAACACTTTTACACCTGCTCTGACGATTCCTCAGATTTATGTTTCCGTAAATGAGCACGACGTCGGCCATTTTTCTGCACAATCGCCTGATTTCCAGATTAACAACATTACGCAAAAGATGTCATATTTTTTCTTACATTTATTGAACTGCACTAAAGGGAAAAACGTTTCAGATCTAAATGTAAATTGTTCAACTTTAACAACAAATGATGTTTTTACTCTAACCTAAATCCCCCCAGGAACAAGTTTGGTGTCTAATACGTCAACAAAATGATCCAAGGATTTTACATCTGCCTCTGACGATTATTCTGATTTATGTGGCCTAATTGAGTGCAATGTCGGCATTTTTCTGTATAAAGATGACATGGAAAACGTAATTTTTTTTCTTACATTTATAGAAGTACAATTACCTCCCAAATCCAGACTGATATCTCTGTGTGTTTTATACAGAGCGATGTCAGTCCAGTCCCCGCGGCCTTTTGCTCGTGCAATCAGATTTGTGACATTCAGGGATGGACCGTACATTCACCTGTCAATCACGCTCATCTCATCCTCACCACACTCACATCTTCGGAAAGTATTGAAGATCCAGGCAATGTTTTCCTTTGTGTATTTTTATAAATGTTTTCCACCTCAAACATGTGGTATTACTTTGTACAAATACGCTTTTTACTTCCCCTCGCTATTGTTTTGCCAGTGGCCACCTGAGCCTGGCCATATGCTCCTGTTTAGTCGGATTTATTGAGACGCCTGCACTGCTTAACCTACACAGAGTGAACCTGCAGGGCCCGGGCTCTACCTGCTGCTGGAGCCCAACATAGAGGAGCGAGGTCATGTGATCCACCCACTGCGAGCCTGCTCTGAGGCTGTTCTGATGCTGTTCCAAGCTTATTCCAAGGCTGTTCTGAGGCTGTTCTGCGCATATTCTGCACGTGTTCTGAGCCTGTTCTGAGGTTGTTCTGAGTGTGTTCTGAGCGTGGTCTGAGCATGTTCCCATTCTGTTCTGAAACATGAGTCTAAGCGTGTTCTGACGCTATTCCGAGCTTATTCCGAGGCTGTTCTGACCATGTTCCGAAACTGTTTTGAGGCTGTTCTGGGCATATGTTCTGAGCCTATTCCAGTTCTGTTCCAAGACTGTTCTGAGCGTGTTCTGACGCTATTCCGAGCCTGCTCCAAGGCTGTTCTGGCATGTACTGAGGCTGTTCTGAGTGCGTCCCTGAGCCTGTTCTGAGCGTGGTCTGAGCATGTTCCCATTCTGTTCTGAGGCTGTTCTGAGGCTGTTCTAAGCGTGTTCTGACGCTATTCCGAGCTTATTCCGAGGTTGTTCTGAGCCTCCTCCGAAGCTGTTTTGAAGATGTTCTGAGCCTGTTCCAGTTCTGTTCCAAGGCTGTTCTGAGTGTGTTCTGATGCTGTTCTGAGCTTGGTCCAAGCATACCCCGAGCCTGTTCTGAGGCTGTTCTGAGCGTGTTCTGAGGTTCTTCCAGTTCTGTTCCAAAGCTGTTCTGAGTGTGTTCCGAGGCTGTTCTGGTCATGTACTGAGGCTGTTCCAAGTGCATCCTGAGCATGTTCTGATGCTGTTCCGAGCCTTTTCCATGCTTGGTCTGCGCCTGTTTGATACCGAGACACAGACACTTTTGTAATGACTAAACCTGAGACAGTGATTGTACGAAACAGCACTTGTCACTTATCACTGTTCACACTTTATGCAGGTGCCAGTACAGATGCTCGAGTTTGCATAATGATGTAATATTGTTTTGTCTGTATTTTTTAAAGTCGCACTCTATAACTTTTCTAGTAAAAAAACAAGCAGGTTGAGTTCCCCCCGAGGGCTGTAGTTTGGTGAAGAAATTGTTGGTCATACAAATTTGCCCTATGCAAAACAAATGTACAACTCATTCCCAAATCTCGCTCCATGTCCTGTCCTTTCTGCAGTTGTCCATATTTGTTCATAAATCTGTAATCCCAACCGAAAAAATTGTGAAATACAGATTTTGGTCCCTACTACTCTTCAATAGAAATGTTCCATGTGCATCTTTAAACTTAACTATTACAGAATAAAGTAATGGTGACAATTGTACTTTGTTATGTTGATCTAATGCACTGAGAATGATGAGTGAAAATGTGAAATGCTAATACCAGAAAGAGAGCGCACAATGTGTTTGCCCACCAACTGTTTTCACCTTAAAAAAAACGTATCTAGCTATGTGGTGCATCGTGTCACCATGGAAACTGCTGAACATTACACAGTAGGCTCTATGCACATCAGCATGCTAGCTAGCTCACTGTGTTTCAACACATAGACTTTATACATTAATGGACATAGCTAACCTGTTCCCCGCTGCGTTCAAATAGGAAGTGAGCATGGGCGCACTTCCGGCTTCATCGACCAATTCACTTTCTATTGAAAAACTGAGGCCCCTTTCTCTGTAACTGCTGCTCTCAAGCTCGTCATTTTGGTCTTAAAATGTTCATATTAACCCGTTCTATGTGATCCTGGTATTTTTTATTCCGATATTGTGTTCATAATTCAAGATATGAACATTAATAACAGACAAATCACGCACCTTCTTTCCCCGAGGTTGCTCCCACTAGCATTAGCAAAGGTTTTGATTGACAGCGTTGCTAAGCACTCGCTGCTAAACCAGTGGTGTGGGCGGGAAGAGGCGTTACCTTCAGTAGCCTAGCTCCAGATTGGCTCTTTGGTTGCTATGTTACTAGTATCTGTACTTTTACTTAAGTAACAAAACTGAGTACTTCTTCCAGCTCTGCATTAATACTAAATGTAACGATATTTCATTATAGTTAGTCTTTCATTTGGAGTTATGCAAGAAAAGAATACACTGTAGAACAAAGTCATGTGGTTTAGTCCCTTGTTTGTTTGAAGCTAATAATTGTGAAAAGATTACAACTACTGAAAAACACATATTGAGTTATGAAAAAGGCAACTGTCCCCAGAACGATTAAACTGGTTGATGTCTTCTCCTTCCTTAAATTCTCTGATCGCTAGAACAAGGCTGCGTTCATTTAATTACGACAGAAACTTTGTCCTGGAAGTATGACTCCATATATAAAAGATGAAAAAGGCCTTCTGTTGCTTGTCTTTGAAGATTTAATTCTGAAAGAAGAGAAACGCATGAGGACAGCACCCGAAGGGGGTTAGATGAGAGCCATGTTTAATCACAGCTGGAGAGCACAGAGCCGAGTGAGATCAGCCTCAACTTAAAGGGAACACACAGCCCATGGTTTCACACTTGGCCACCAGATATTATTTCTGTCTACATGTTTTACACAGAAGATAATGGCACAGTGTGTAACCTTTGCCCTAAAGGACGAGTTTATATACCTGAAACTGCACAGGCATGTTTGCCTCATTATGGTTTGTTCTACCCCTATCGTTTTTTTCTATGGATATGAGCAAAATGTGTCTTGCTGCATTACAGATTTATTTTTGTGGGAAAATATGTGTGTCTGCATCTAATTATAAAGTGTTTTTATTGTCTCATAATCAGGAAGTGCATTGTATTAGCATGCTAGTTGCGTGAGTTGTGTTGTTTCATAACCGGGAAGTGCATGGTAGCATTCTAGTTGCGAGAGATGCGTTGTCTCATAATTGGGAAGTGTGTGTTAGCATGCTAGTGGTGTTGTCTCATAATCAGGAATTGCATTGTGTTAGCATGTTAGTTGTGTTTGTGTCATAATCACAAAATGTGTCCTGTTAACATACTAGTTGTGTGAGTTGTGTTGTGTCATAATCGGGAAGTGTGTTAGCATGCTAGTTTGCGCGAGTTGTGTTGTCTCATAATTGGGACGTGCGTGTTTGCATGCTAGTTGTGACATTGTGTTGGTTCATAATCGGGAAGTGTGTTTTAGCATGCTAATTATATGAGTTGTGCTGTCTCATAATCAGGAAGTGCGTGTTAGCATGCTAGTTGTGTGGGTTGTGCTGTTTTATAATCAGGAAGTGCGTGTTTAGCATGCTAGTTGTGTGAGTTGTGTTTACTGTGATGGTAAACTCAGTTGTGGTCTCAAAGTTCTGGAAAGTGCTTAGTAACTCATCAGGGTGAATAATTACGATACTCAAAATGCAAAAGTAAGTGTGGAATAACTTTGGACCAAACTGTTTAAATTAGCTTGTTCTGTTTTCCATGTTTTTAAAACTGTAAAAATCAGGTACATGATTAGCATTTGATTGGCTTGGTCTCAACCGGAGTTTGAGGATCCTGCTGTAAACAGAAGGCAAATTATTCCTTAAACCACTAATGACATCTGATTGAAAACGACTTCATGATGGGAGTCGTAACGTCTTGATTTCACTTTTCAACAGTGTCCAGATGACTACAACCTTACACCACTGCTGGACAGATGAGAACTACACCGACTAAATACACGTACCACACAGTCACGAGAGATGATTTTTGTCAACCCGTGTTAAAGACGACATAGTGTACTTGTGTCTGCGATATACTTATAAATTATGACACAGTGGATCGTTATGTTATAGTTTGGGTATTTTAAATCACAATATTCATCTAAAATAATGTGCATTGGTCCCTCGTTTATCGCGGGGGTTATGTTCTAAAAACAAATTGGTGAAGTAGTCAGCTTTATTTTTTACAATTATTATATATGTTTCAAGTCTGTAAAACCCCTCACCACACACTGTATACACTTTTCTCAGACAGGCATTAACATTTTCTCACATTTCTCTCTTGTTTAGACACTCTCAAAGTTCAAACCTTCGTAGATTATCTCCCTCTTCCTCGATGATCACTTTAAATGTGTTGTTCTCGTGCCTCTGCTCCAGTGGTATCCCCAAAGGCGTCTCTCCGTGCACAGAAACACTTGTGGACAATGGTCTACAGTCCCTCGGCCAATCAGGACGCAGAACACAATGCACGCTCATATGATGTAAAATTGCACAAAAAAATTCCACAAAACAGTGAGACCAGGAAAGGTGAACCGCAATATAGCGAGGGACCACTGTAATAAAAAAAAAAAAAAAAAAAAATCCGCTGACTTCCGTGTTAGAAAACTTCAGTGCCCATTGCGAAGTGACATCGGCGTAAACATCACAACAAAGCGCTGCATGCTGTCGGCGCCCCCTATGGATAGCTGCACATCTCACTAGCGAGCAGCAATTTTAAAATTAAAATTTAACGATTTCAGCAGCCTCACTCCTGATTGGCTCTTTGGTTGCTATGATACTCACAGTCAAAGTTCCCAATATGGAAATCGGCTCCAAATTGGCCCCTATACCTGCTAACCTTGATGAGCTTAATTTGACTGGAGCCGATGGGCGACGTCACACTCACTTAGTCCACTTCTTTATACAGTCTATGGATCAAACACATGTTTTTTATCCTACATGACTCTTTGCACTAGCTCCTTCCCTGGATACAAAAATATAAAACTGAAGTATGACCTTGCATTACTTGTGTATATCCATTGGAAAGCGTTGACCTTGCTAAACGCCCTGTTTGCATCTTAGCGCCTCAGCTGCTAATCAAAAGACACTCGCAGGCTGTTTACATTGTCCAACTCAGAGCTGTGAAGTTACAAGGTTTATAACCGACCGCAGGACTCTGTCAAAACACTCCAAATGTTTATTTTCACAAACAGAATAAAGGTTTTTGTTTGGTTCTGAAATATGGTCACACAGAAACTCTTTGTGTTGGCGGTTCATAGACCGGCCATGTATTGTTGGGAAGTTACTAAATACACGCACCAAAAATGCACAAGTCAAAATAAGTCCACTGCATTTAATCATTGTCTCATAGTAAGTGTGTGTTAGCATGCTAGTTGCTGTTTAGTCTCTGATAGTTGTGAAAAGAGCTTATAAACTCACTGCGGTGAATAATTAGGATGCTCTGACTGCATAAGAGAAGCGAGGAGTAACTTTGGACCACTGCAAAGTATTTAAAATGAACTAGTTCTGTTTTTTTCAGCTTTTAAGACAGTATTCGCATTTTGACTGTATCCTTATGCAATTATTGTTTAATTTGGTGGTATTCAAGGAAGGATTACGTTTGCTGTCATGCATTTTAAGCTTCAAACTCTGCAGTATTAGTGAGAAATAAATTGAAACCACTGATCTTGTGGTGAGTGCATGTGCAGTTTTTCCTTCTCTGATTAGCGATGAATAGTTGCATAGCAGATGTTGAGACAAACAAAGCCATTTTTAATCTAGAGCACGCATTTTTAAATATAATGCAGCTCAAATATTCAAAATGCAGTACTCTGATTGGGCCATGTAACATAACACTTTACAAACTTAATACAATTTTTAACTATTCAACTATTCTCTATCACACTACAGGGCCACAGTAGCTCAGTTGGTTCGAAGGTTGGTGGGTTCGAATCCCCGCTCTCGACGTGAACATCTTTGGTCGAGCGGTCAGATCCACTGATCCACAGTTGGAGGTGCGATTCCAGCTCCCACAGATGAATGCTGTTGTCACGTCCTCGGGCCAGACACTTAACCCGCCTCGCCCCCAGTGTCTGTGTGCACTGGTGTATGAATGTGTGAGTAGTTCTTTGATTGTAAAGCGCTTTGAGTACAGCTGTCAAAAAGAACAGGTTTGAAAGATTTTTTTTGCCTTTATTTAATTCTAAGGATTTTTTCGGGTTGCCAGATTAAGCTTTTTTAAGCATTTGGAAGTAGCATGCATATTCATAGCAAACTCATTTACACAGTATAATTTAAGAAACTGCTAAATAGGCAAAAATGCAACACTGAGTCCAAAAGCACATAAGGCAAAATTTAACTTATTTATCTGGGGACTCTTACCTTAATACTAGTCAAGAGGGAGTAGGACATATATATATATATATATATATATATATATATATATATATATATATATATATATATATATATATATATATATATATACGATATTTAAAAGACATTAGCAAAAGTTATGTTTTTTCCTTATGAATGGTAAAGCGCTTTACATCAAGGAGCCACTCGTGCCCATTGTCATTTTTTTATTAAATATTTCTAATCAGTGGACTTTACTATATGCACTTAATTATTATTATTAATATTTAATATTGATTATCTATTATTTTATTATTATTATTATTATTATTATTATTATTATTATTATTTATTATTATATTATCTAATTCATTTTTTATTTATTTATTTATTTTTTATTAATTAATTTTTTTTGGATTCGAGAGTGGATTCGAACTACAAACCAACCTGTCCATAACAACCACAATAACTCCCTTCCCTTCATCAGTTGGCATCATTAAATCTCGCACCTGAAATCCTGTGTTTGTAACATAATGCACGCTGACACCGGCTAATTTTCACATTTTATCAACGACTTTGGGCAGATTTCAGTAACATTTTCCAGTAGTATTCTGGTGTAATCCAGTGTGTCTGTAGCTCTCCGTAAATGTCTTCTCTTTGTCTAGTATAGTGTATTTTTGGGACCTCAGGGCACCCCCGGGGGCATCACTTATAACCCTTAGCTCTTTTGGAGGGTTTTGGAATCGCCCATGGCACCGTCGCACAGTCCTACAAGGGGCTTGGCTTTAAAGCAATCTGCTTCATGTGCGCTTTGTGTAGCATTAGAGCTAGCTTTGACAGATCTGCAGTCACACCAGTACCCATACACTGAAACACACATTTCTACTGGAGGATAGCTGATGAAGGGAACCTCATTTTCAAACAGGTAAAGGAGGTAGTAGGTTTAAATCAATATAAAATGAATTTGATTTGTAGAACGCCTTTCAAGACAACACCCAAGTGATTTACATTGCATTATTCATTTATTCACAATCAGTAGTGAACACTATGTGTAGAGCCCGCAGCTGCCCTGGGGTAGACTGAGAGAACATTCTACACAATTCATACTGGACAAAGTGGGTATTTTGCATAAGGACACAACTCTTTTTTAATTTAATTGTTTTATTTATTTATTTTTCTTTATACTTTATTTTTTTTTATTTTATTTTATTACTTTTTATTTTAATTGTATTATTTTTATTTTATTATTATTTTTATATATACATTATATTTTTTTTTTACTCTGTTCTATTCATCCCATTTGATTCTCAGCTCTCAGGTCTTGTAGTGGGCCAATATCAAAGCCTCATACAGTACATATAACGTGTGTTTATATTTACCTGTCTTTGCTCTTGAACCACCAGCAGTGCTAGTGAACAAAAGACCTGTGTGTTGTGTGTGAAAATCCAATATGGGCCGCTCTGAGTGATGCGGGTGGGACTCCGTCTTCACTGCGTCATGGTGTTGTGTGAACAGAACTGCGTCCACAAGGCTTTTGATTAATGCACTAATCAGGTCATCAGTGGAGCCGTCGTGTGCGTCTAAACCTCTGTGGGTCCAAGCACAAACTGTAGATACAAGTCAACCACAGTGTAGCATACAAAGTGATGGGGGATTTCCACTGTGTTTTTATTACTTGGGGCCGTTGGATGCTAATCTATCGTAGCCTGACAGGAATTTAAAAGTTGTAGTGTCAGCTTTAAAGTTGCATTGTGTAACTTTTCAGATGGGGGTCTGCCAGACGATGTCATTACTTGGCCTGGAATGTTACATAGTATGGCATTACAACTGATTGTAATGATGAGTAACGTAGCGAGTATTTTTGTGTATTGCTCAGAATTGACCTAGTCCTTTGTTGTGTCAGTGTGTCACGTGGTTGCTATGCCGACAAGTTGATGAGAAGGTTCGAGGTCAGGTTACTGGTCTTATTTTGTAGACGTCAGTGAGTGGACTGCTGTTTGGCTCTTGTATTTTTAGCGTAAGTTACAGCCTACAGTAGCCCTTGTTTTCTCCAGTTCTGTTCAGATTACCTGTGGACACTGCCTTATATCGGTCCCCCCCCCCCTGAAGGGAGAAGCTAACTACGCTGAGCTTAACGCCACCTCCTTCAGAGCTGTTACAGTGTCGGTTGACTACATCTCTTTGAAACGTGAGATGAGCCTAGTTACGAATTGTGCCTTGTCAGTCCAGATTATTTAGTATATCATTCGCGGCCCCTAATGGTGCTCTCCACACTGTTTTGCACTATTGTTCTCCTTGTTTTGGCTTAGGTCGAGGATGGAGTTGTAATAGGAGATATATGATGGTCTACAGCCCTATTCCTGTTTCAAAGATGATTGTCTCACTTTTCCAAACAAAACTTGCCTCTTTGGTTGTCATTGCTGAAAATAACCTCTTACTGAGCCTTGTTGGCTGCTCGCCTCTCCATAGACGTGACCTGTAACTTGCCCTTGTGTAGTGTGATCCATGGATTTTCTATATAACATTAATGGTACATCTGAACACGTGTAAAAAGTGTGCTTTGATTCCCAGTATGAATTTTATCCCATTTAGCCGCCTTTTTTTCCCTCTGGGTGCCCATATGTCCTCTCTCCTTCAAAAAAAAAAAAAAAAATTATATTATAATCCCATGTGAAATACCAGATATCTCCCAAAAAAAAAAAAAAAAAAAATAAAATAATCATTTCTTTTCAGGTTTGGAAGTTTCAGATCCAACAGTTGTAATGTATTGTTTTTGTTACTCGTTTTAAATGCCTGTGGTCTCCCTATGCGCTATGTGTTTTATTTTCACTGGTCTGCAGTTTCTGAGTACTCTCTCGCATATGACAACCATGTAGCTCCTGCTGTTGCTGGCTGCTTGTAAAAACGCGGTAAAACTGCGTCTAATGAGAATAGTGGACTTGCAGACAGGCACAGCCCCAGGCCGGTACCCATTCTTGTATGACAAAGGTCGTCCAGAAAGCGGTTTGGGAATGCTCCAGCATTACCTGCTCATGCCCATCTCATCAAGTAATATATTGATTTCTGTCCTGTCTGCTGTATGTTTTTTCACCGATTTTTTTCTCGTCCCCGTTTTATTTTTTGAAGTTGAAAAAAAATGTTTACAATCTGCTGGAGATAATGTTTAGCTACGAAAACCAAAAAACAGCTTGGCGTCTTGCTCCGGCAAGATCAGACGCACATCTATCTTAAGATTCTCGCTATGCTAATTTGGAATTGCCTTTGAACATGAAAAACTTGGACAAGAAAATGGACACCTGGGCGAAACAGCCTTGGTGAGTTTGTAACCTGTTTTCCCCCCGCCAGTTTTATCTCTGAACATGAGTTTACACTTGAATTTAACTGTATAGATCTTACACAATTTGCATATTATGTGGTTTGTAAGCAATTGATATCTAGTTAAAACTCATTTAACTTGGAACCAGTGAAAGGTATTTAAAAAAGCGCTGACTGTTTTTGTGTCCCTTTGGCAAGACACTTTGGCAAAATGGAAATGGTCATGTTTTTATACGCGCTTTTCCACCTTCAAGGCCCACAAGCGGTTTTTACATGAAGGACCCACTCTCCACCCACCTTCCCATTCACACCACATTCATACACCAGTGTAACCCACAGACAGTGAGGGGCGATGGTGAGTTAAGTGTCTTTTTTTTTGCCAAGGCCCAATAGAACACAATGACAGTATTCATTGCCTGTGGGAGCTGGAATCGCACCGCCAAAATGGGGAACCCAGCGGTCATCATCTGACCGATCTTGTGGGTCGGTGGACAACACGCTCTGTCAAACTGGGGCACCATCCATTAACAATATGTGCAGCAGGAATAGGCAATGTCAACGATAGTGTCCTACAGCCCTATAAGTCACGCTATAGACTATGGCTATATAGAAGTAGTACCAGTTATATCAGAAAAGATTAATGCGTCATCAATTCGAAAAACTCAAGTAGTGTTTTGATTATTATAAATATTCATAATTAATGAATAAAGAAAAAAATTACGAGACAGTAGCAGATCCATTGACCCACAGGATGAACAAAGTGTGAATTCCAGCGCCCCACAGATGGATGCTGTTGTCAAGGCCAGGGCCGCGCCAGCCTATAAACAGACTAAGCAGCTGCTTAGGGGCCCCAAGGCCACCAGAGGGCCCCCAAGAGTCCATACATTTGTATTTAAAATAATATAATATGTACAGTTATACCGGGAAACAGAGCTTGGGTGTATTTTACATGGAGCCTAAATATCCCTCTATAAAGATTACTTATTTATTATTTTAATATATATGTGCAAAATATTCTGCTTTCGTAACCGGCATACGTATGGGCCGCCTGTGTTTACCACCCCCAAGGTGCCCCCCCCCTCTGAGTGCCCCAGCCGTGTTACTTTTGAATCGGGGGTTTACATATTTGATTAAAACATTCAGGTCTTTTGGTCATATAAATTAACACACAATTGGGACAGGGTGATGAGAGCAGGGTCATAATTTGCTCAATCTGATCAACCAATAGCTCAGTCCCGGGTATCCGTCACTGCCAAGGGGTCCAAGACAAATTCTCTAGCTTAGGTCCCACCTGAAGCTGGGTCCCCGGCCCTGGGTAGACTCTAAACTCTCTCCCAGTGTTTGTGTACACTGTGTATTGTAATGGTTGCGTTGTGGGTGGGTGAATGGATGAGTGGTTCCTTGATGGTAAAGTCCGTTGAGGCTTGAAGGGGAAAGCTCTTACAAAAATGTGACCCCAACTTCAGAATAATGAAGTAATTCTGATAATACTAATCATAATTACACAGTCTCTTATCAAAATGTGCCTATGTAAAGTTCCTGATAGGACTATTTTAATTTAAAATGCTGGGAAGTACAGTCCCAACATACTTACCATAGCACCCGTATAGAATAAAGCTTATTTGTGTTCAGTTTCTTCATATATTTTTATAAAAATGAATTCTATGTTGTTTATGTTTCTTCGAATACTCCCGGGTTTACTTAAAGCCTCAACACTAATGAAAGTCTGACCATTTCCAGAAGGTCATCTTGATAATTAGTCATGGGATTGCCTTTTTGTTGTTAATCATATTTTGAAGTTTGATT
>JAIEZT010000623.1:0-38430 GCA_019594935.1 Periophthalmus modestus
AGCATCAACGACAACAAAACTGACAAACACGAACCTAAAAAATTACAGCTTTAGGGATGAAACGACTCATTGACATAAACAGTTACTGGTTATATCGATATAAGGAGCGAATATTAAGCTACAAAACAAAACTACGGCTGAAAACACTAAAAACGATCTGGAGGCGCTGTGTTGTAGCGGTGTTAGCATGTTAGCATTTTCACCGGGCCTTCACTCAGCACGCGCCACGTTAGCGGCTCATTTGAGACGTTACCCGCGTAGAGGGTTAGGATTTGTACATTTGAGGAGTAATGTGGTTAAACGTACAGCTAGCTATTGTTTTCCTTATTGACCAAGGTCCGCGAGCTCCCGGCGCGTGTCGGGAATATTGCGGCGGAGCGGCTTGAGCGTGGCTCGACATGGACAGAGACTGATCCCGGGGCAGAGGAGGAGCGGCTCCTATTACAAGCGCTCTACAGCGGGGGACTGCAGATCACAAGCCCGGGAGGTGGCACTGTTGACCGGGGGACAGGAGAGTGAGATGAGTCTGTGCAGAGGAACCATGAGCTGCTTCGGTGATTACACTAGAATGAAAACCAGAGTCAGCGAGGACACACGAGGGAGAGATTGATCCACAAAAACACAATCTGGCATCATGATTAAGTTCGTTTTTAATTAGTGTTATTATTGTAGGCAACATTTTATTTAGATTTCTGCCCTGCCAAAGGTAAAAATCTCAGGGTTAATCCCTGGAGAACCCACGGGGTCAGTTACAATGCGACCAAAACAAAAGGATGTCAAATTTAACATTTCAAAAGCCCAGAGGCAACTTCTGGCCCTGCCATAGAGACACCTAGTAGATGATATGTAAGGTAACATGGACAAAAGTGACAGTGACAAAGGGAATAAACTACCGAACCAAAAATTTCGGTATTCTCAGCAAAACCAGCGGGTTGGTGGTAAAAATTGTGTTTTTTTGTTCATCTTTTTAAGTAAATAGCTTGTATGTAGTGTTTTTTTTTTGTGTTCTTTTTTTTTGTTTTGGATTAATTTGGATTGGGATTAGATTTTTTTAAAGGGTAAATTTGCTCTGATTCCTAAATTAAGAAAAATAAGTGGATATTTCAGTGTTTCCGTCAGTTTTTTCAAGAGCTCTCAGCTCTGTCAGGTCAGGCCACGAAGGGACATCATAACACACTCACAAAAAGCAAAAAACTCAATGGTGAGATCCAGGGAAACATTGAAGTTCACGGTTATGGCTCCTAGTTTTGTGAGCATTATAATTCCTTGTTAATAGTATTATTAGTATTTAGTATTATATTAGTCGTAGTAGTAGTAGTAGTAGGTAGTGTTAGTGGTAGTAGTAGTAGTAGTAGTAGGAGGTAGTAGTAAAGTAGTAATAATAAGTGCTTAAATATTATTAGTACATAAGAATAAAATGTTGTGGACTAAAATCTATTTGTAACCCTGTAACATGTCTGTCACCAGTACTATATTTTTTGTAGTTCTATATTTCTGGTATAGTATTTAGGAGTTTTCTTGGCGTAGAAGAAAATATTTTTGGATTTACTGGTTACATAAAGTTCCAAAGTCCACTTATTACAAAAAAAAAAAAAAAAAAATTCAGACTGTTAAATTTCATATAATAACGTCTTGAGCACAAGGCTCTGGCAGGAATGCATGTGACCACATCCACAGTGCAGTGACGTGAAAACTAAAAACCCCTGTGGACTCCACCACAACAACAACATTTACTGTACACGACCAAACACCACATAAAACTCTGTGAGGTTCTGGTGGCAGGTACCTGGTTGATTTTATAGTGGACTTTTGAGTGAGCCTTCATGCGCGGCTCCTCCTGAGGGTCTGAGATCCAACATGACCACTGGGGACTTGGCATGGATCAGGAGAGGAGGACAGAGGAGTAGGACGCCCCCTACCTTATAAAAGCTCACAGGTAAGAGAGGATCAACTAACACTCACCCACTGTTCTCCATTGAGCTCCGACGAACTAAAAGCCACGCTCCATCTGTGTCCACAGAGCTGCTTACTGGGGCCAGCGCCGTCTAATTCAAGAGTGATGACCTAAGGGCATAGGTGGCTAATTTTAAAGGAGACCATGGGCCCGAGTAAGTGAAGATCACAAACACCTCATAATTCAGGACTTTATGTGCACAGTCTTTTTAGAATGATATGGAAGACGGTGTTTTTTTTTTTATTAAACTCAACATAAGTGTAGAGCTGCTAAACCAGGACAAACCCAGGACTAAACCAGGTCCTGGTTTGACCGAGTTTATTCATGGTTAGTCGGTTTACACTGGTTTGTCCTGGTTTAGACCTGGTTGAGACATGGTTTTAGGCCTGGTTTAAGTCCTGGTTTTTACACCTGGTTTAGGGTCCGTTTAGACGTGGGTTTCGACCTGGTTAGACCTTGGGTTAGTCTGGTTTTACACTGGTTTTATCTGGTTAGACCTGTTTAGACCTGGTTTTAGGTCCCGGGTGTAGTCCTGGTTTAGACCTGGGTTAGTCCTGGTTTAGTCCTGGTTTAGTCCTGGTTTAGACTGGTTTAGTCCTGGTTTAGTTCTGGGTTGGGCCTGGTATCCAAGGGAGAGAGATGGAGGGAGGAGGTGGGGAGAGAGGGGAGGGAGGAGGTGGGAGAGATGGAGGGGTGGGGAGGGAAAACGAAGAAAGGGGGAGATATAGAGGGTGACAGGGATGTGGGTGGAGGGGACTTGTTTACCTCAGCTCATCCTCCTGGTCAGTCCTACACTGGGTTAGAGCTAATTCCCTTACTGTCCTAAAACATTTAAAGTTTCTGATGGAATCTACAGCACCAATAAAGGAAAATACTAGGAATGTATTCTGCAAATAGTTAATTCTGATTCCAGAAGTACGTTCCATCCGGTTTTCACATAGACTTCTGGAAAAATTTAAATTAGAGCAGTTCAAAGAAATGAAACAGAGTCTAAACCGAAGGCCTAAAAAAGGAAGCTGGAGGAGGGATTCACCTCGGTTTCAGGTGGAGCAGGTGTAGGACGGGCAAGAGCAGATTTCCATGATTGGAGTTTTCGACCACGAGTATCATAGCAACCAAAGAGCCAAAATGTCAGGAGCGAGGCTGTTTGGAAGGTTTTTTTGTTTTTAATGCCTCTCCTTCTAATCAAACATGGTTAGGCATGGAGCCGGCGCCCCTAGCAACACTGTAAATCAAACCTGTTGCTAACGCAAACAGGAAGCGGACGTCGGGGGGGAAAGAAAGGACGCTGTGTATGTATTTAATGTTTCATATGTTGATTACAGGGGCCACAAGTGAAATAAAAAACCCAGGATCATGTAGGGGTTTAGTCGAAAAAACATTTAAGACCAACATGAGTTGACAGCAGCGGGACAGAGAGGGGGGCAGTTTTTACAATAAGAAAGTGAATTGGAGCTAGAGTTGATGTCACTTTTTGTATTTGGAACGCGTGCTGCAGGGTAGCTATGTCCATTCAATACAGTTTGTGCTAATGAGCGATGTGCAATACAGTTAGTGCTAACTATTATCCATAAAACACCGGTTTAGTTCCAAAAAAAAACACACATTTAAACAACAAGATCTCGGAAATGTTTCATAACTCAGCAAGATCATAAAGTGGAGAGTTGGAAAAAACAAAAGTACAGGTTTGATGTATCGTATTCTCAGAGTGGATCTGTAAACGTCGCTGTTGAGCTCCATGGGGGGTCGCTGCGGCAGTAACCAGGGCCTTTAGTGTAAGGCAGTCTAAAGACTGATAAGTAGTTACTGTGGAATAATCGTTAAGTAATTAACAAAACAGGAGGAGGAAACTGCCTCTTGTGTCCGGGGGCCAAACGTCGTCAGTGTTGTATGAAACATCCCAGCAGCTGCTCGGAGCTGCATTTGGTGCGACAGCGGGGGTTAAATCCAGGCGGTCTGGCCACACTTGAAAAAAATGTGAAACGCACCCTGCTAAGGCTACGCTACACGGTAACCGCAAAAAACCACAAAAACACATGGTGCTTTACAGGACTGGAGTTTACGAGGCGCCTGGTCGTTAAGGACTCAGGATTAACTCAGAAATCAAAACAGAGCTGGTCTGTGTGACGTTCTATCGACTCTCTGTTCTTCATCAGAAAATAACTCTGGAATTGGTTCAAAAACGGTTTATGTTTCAGTAAACATACAGAGAATGCACTGAAACATTTCGTTAAACTAATATGTCTTTAATATTAGGGAGGTGTTCATTTCTTTTGATGATCCTGAAAAACCATGTTATACAGGATCATGACGAGCGGATTTCAAAAAAATACACACAAACTTGTGTACGTTTTTTAATCTTTCAAACTTGCTAAAAAGTGGATATTTTTGTCCACTCCAAAATGGTAACCTCATCTTCACCACATCTAATAGACTGCGTTAAATCACATTTAAAGACCCGTGTTTGGGGTTTGGCATTGGGGTGAACTCCCGCATTTGATCTGAACAGCAGATGCTGCTGCTGCACACTCTGTTTTTCAGCTGTGGACATGACTCTGCTCCCCTCCTTTTACTGAAAACAAACACACTTGTTTGTACGACACAGCCGCCCCAGGGCTTCCAAGATGGGACGGTGATGCATCAGCTCCTCTGGTGTAAAAGTCTGTTTGTTTGGGGGCATAAAGCCTATTGTGACTTTGTGCTCACCAGTTCTGGTGTTTCCCCCCCCTCAAAGTTGTTGTTTAGTTACAGTTGTGTCTCTCTCTCTTGTCGCGTCCTAGAGTCTGATCCTCATAACGAGTATGGACCCTGCTCCAGGCAGCCGCCGCCTCCGTCCTCACACCTCACTCTGCCAACAAAAGCTCACTCACTCACACCCCTCACTCCTCACACCTCACTCTGCAACAACTCACTCCTCCACTCTGCACAACTCCACTCCTCACTGCCTCCACACCTCACTGCCTCCACTCTGCACACTCACGTCACTCCTCACACCTCACTCATCACACCTCACTCTGCACAACTCACTCCTCACTTCCTCACATGCCATCACACTCACTCCTCACTTCCTCACACCTCACACCTCCCCCTCACTCTGCACAACTCACTCCTCACACCTCCACTCTCACACCTCACTCTGCATAACTCACCACCTCAACGCCTTCACTCCTCACACCTCACGCTGCCAACTCAATCCCTCACACCTCACCCTCCTCACACCTCACTCCCTCACACCTCACTCCTCACTCTGCAACACAACTCACAACTCTCACTCCTCACACCTCACTCTGCACAACTCACCCTGCACAACTCCTCACACTCTCTCACACCGGCTCACGCCTCACTCTGCACACTGCCCTCCTCACCACCTCACTCCCTCACACCTCACTCCTCACTGCCACAACTCACTCCTCCACACCTCACTCCTCACAGCCTCAGTGGTCCTGGTGTCCAGTGTTATGGTCCGGTGGTATGGGTCCTGGTGTCCTGTGGTGTGGTCCTGTGGTATAGTCCAGTGGTATGTGTCCTGGTTCCGGTGGTAGATTGGTCCGGTGGTATGGCTTCGGTGGTATGGTTTCTGGTGTCCGGTGTGTCGGTCCTTTGTATAGTCCGGTGGTATGGTCCTGGTTGTCCGGTGGTATGGTCCTGGTGTCCGGTGGTATGTGGTCCTGGTGTTCGGTGGTATGGTCCGGTGGTATGGTCCTGGTGTCCGGTGTTATGTCCTGGTGTCCGGTGGTATGGTCCTGGTGTTCGGTGGTATGGTCCAGTGGTATGGTCCTGGGGTCCGGTGGTATGGTCCTGGTTGTCCGTGGTATGGTCCTGGTGTTCGGTGTTATGGTCCGGTGGTATGGGTCCTGATCTCCGGGTGGTGTGGTCCGGTGGTATGGTCCTGGTGTCTCGTTGGTATGGTCCGGTGGTATGGTCCTGGTGGTCCGGTTGGTATGTCCTGGTTTCCGGTGTTATGGTCCGGTGTTCTGGTGGTATGGTCACAGATGGTATGGTTCCTGCTGGTGTCCGGTGGTATGGTCCTGGTGTCCTTGTGGTATGGGTCCTGGTGTTCGGTGGTATGGTCCCAGTGGTATGGTCCTGGTTGTCGTGGTGGTAGGGTCTCTGGTGGTCCGCCCCCCCCGTGGTATGGGTTCCTGGTCGTCGGTGGTATGGTCCGGTGGTTATGGTCCTGGTGTCCCAGTGGTATGGTCCAGTGGTATGGTCCGGCGTGGTATGGTCCTGGTGTCCAGTTGTATGGTCCGTGGTATGGTCCCGTGGTATGGTCCTGGTGTCCTGGTGGTATGGGCCGGTGGTATGGGCCATGGTGTCCGGGGGGTGGTCGCGTTGGTATGGTCCTGATGTCCGGTGGTGTGGTCCGGTTTTATGGTCCTGGTGCGCCGTGTGGTATGGGGGGTCCGGTGTATGGCCGCTGGTGGTCCGGGGGTTAGGGTCTCGGGTGGTATGGTTCGTGGTGTCCGTGGGTGTATGTCCGCGTGTTCGGTGGTGTGGTCCCGGTGGTATGGTCCGGTGGTGTGGTCCGGTGGTATGGTCCAGTGTTATGGTCCGGTGGTATGGTCCGGTGGTGTGGTCCGGTGGTACTGGTCCTGGTTTTCCAGCATGGCGGCTCATTTCCTTTTCAAGTTAACTCAACAAAACACAACAGGAAGTCAATTCATGGATTTCAAAATAAAAGCACTGCAGTGATTTTCTGTTCAGACTTTACTTTGTAAGACCGGCTTGTTTCACTTAACAGTTTTCCACATTGGGGAAATGAAGATCACAGTAATATGTTTTATTTAACCTAATGTCGCTGGATTTAACCTCGATCCAGACCTGGGCCTACAGGGGGCCAAATTGCACCTCGTATAAAGTGTTTAATGGAATAGTAACAGACTTTTCTCCTCTGTGAAGCTCACATACGTCTGAGTCTGGTCTGGGGACCCCACCACGGCGTCAAAATTGCCTCTGAATTATGTTCGTACGTTGCCCCTAGTTGTTGATTTTATCATTTTTTTTTTTGTTTATTTGAACAGATTAGTTCTATTTATTTTGATTGAAAAAAAAAACAATGTTGCAAAGGGGAACTCCTCAGAACGCAGAATTTCACCCTCCCACTGTGACACGTCCCACTGAGACCCGCGCCCCACTGAGACACGCCCACTGGACAACGCCCACTGGGACACGCGCACTGAGGGACACGCGCCCACTGGGACACGGGTACCCCACTGGGACACGGCCCCTGTGACAACACGCGCACTGAGACACTGCCCTCCTGTGACACGCCCATCTGGGACCGCCCACTGAGACACGCTCACTGGGACACGCCCACTGGGACAACGCCCGCATGGTGGACTTACACCCCGTTTGACACGGCCCCGCTGGGGACTCACCCCGTGGTGACACGGCCCCTCTGTGACAACGCCCGGCAGTTTTCCTTTTCTTAACTGGTTTATAACGTCGAGATTCTGCAAGCGTTCGCGTTCGTTTCATTTTGGTCCAAATGTAAAAAATGGTGCTGCTGTAGTTTTGATTTGCTCTGTTCCACAGGGGGCGCTACAGCATGCGGGCGCTTTGTTGTAGGATCACATTTACCGTGACGATCAGCTCACAGTTTGCAGCAGACATGTTTCTTTTTATGAAGTGATTTTAGGTGAATAGTGTGAATTAAATGGACTGATTTAACTATAGTTTTAACCACCTAGCACCTTAATCAAACATGTGAGTTTTGAACATTTGTGATTTAATCTTTTGGATTAATTAATTTCTTCGGTTCTTAGTTTTAAAGTTTAATGATATCACCATCCTGGACACAGAAAAACTGGCTCCTGCTCCACTTCCATCTCTCCATAAATGTTAAAATGAGTTTTATTGACATCGAAGCTTTTTATTTTGGAGGCGTAGGCGGAAGTGCGTGTGCGTCATCACGTATTGTCTTGACGCTTTTCATTCTTCGTAGATTTTTTTCTGCCGCTGTTGATCTGAACCTTAATCTGACACAATAACGGCCTATACCGGCGATTTAAATCACTAAGTCAAGAGTAGCCGGGACAATATACTCCGCCTTTTTGCTGGACTTCGTACATATTTTGTTGGGTTTTATATCGCGGTGTTTCGCACTGCGGTCCGGTCCTGTTCTCAGGCGCGTGTTTGGGCGAGCGGAGCCGGACTGTGGAGCTCGATTTCGGGTGGTTGGTTGATTTTGAGGAATGACCGCGGCTGGACACGGGACCCCCGCGTCTAAAAATGGCTATGACGAGGGATTATAACGACATGGGGAAACCGCCTGCTGCGTCGAGAAACATCAGGCCTCCCAGAGACAAAAGTAAGGGCCCGGCGGGTTTGAGAGACAGCAGAGTACTGGAGTGCGATGGAGCAGAGGGGTAGGGGGAGAGGGGTGGGATTCAACATGACCCAAGAAATATGATGTGGCAGGAAATGGAGACGATAGTGAAGCATTGAGGTAAAATATAGACAAAATCCCACATCATACACTTTCAATATGGAAATGAGGCAATTGATTAATAATCTATGTACTACCGTGTAATCATAAAGGCCTTAATGTTACTACAGGTGTAAATCATAGAAAACACCATCATGGTTACTACAGAGTAAGTATAATAAAAAACAACCCTTAATGTACTACAGAGTAAAGTAATAATTTATTTAACACCCCTTAAATGTACTATCAGAGTTAATCAGAAAAATCCCTTAATGTAGTACAGTTTGTAATAATAACACACCATAATTTATTACCGTGTGAATAATAAAACCACCATAATGTCGTACAGTGGTATATAATACAACACCATTAATGTCCTACAGGGGAGTAAGTAATAATAAAACACACATACTGTACGACTAGGAGTAATAATAAAACCCCCATATGTACTTACAGAGTGTAAGCAGAAACAGCCCTTTAATGTTACTACAGTGTACATAATATGATAACAAACCTCATAATGTACTACAGCCATGATACATAAAACACATAAATGACACTAATAATGTACTACAGCGTAATAGTAAAACCCTGTAGTGTTTACTACCAGGTAATAAAATAAAAGCCCGTAATGTCCTACAGTGTAATCATGGTTGTATCCTTCTGATTTGGTTTGCAGAATATAACATAATTAAGTATACAGTCCGTGTTGTTTTTCGTGTTTAATGTTAAATGTCATTTTTTCCTTTTAAATCACAGAGAAACTTCAAAATTTGATGTGAGGAAGTAAAACAAACGACCCTAAAACACTGAAAGGACAAAGACACAGATACTGAAGATACCTGATACTCTGATACTCTGATACTGAGTACCTGATTCGTGTGATACTCTGATACTGTGTATACTCTGATACTGTGATACTCTGATACTGAATACCTCTGATACTGAGATACTCTGATACTGTTGATACTCTGATACTCTGATACTGTGATACTCTGATACTGAGATACTCTGATACTGAGATACTCGCTGATACTGACTGTGATACTCTGATACTGGTGATACTGAGATACTCTGATACTGAGATACTCTGTGATAGATCCCCTACGGAATACTCTGATACTGTGATATTAACAACAAAACCTCTCCAGATCAGGACTTTGTGACTTTTGGACCAGTTGGATCCTTCATCTTGACCATGAGTAAAAAACTTCACTCAGAAATTAAAACAAACTCTTTTTTTTTACTCAAAGAATTCAACTTTTAAAGTTTTAAAACAACCAGGCAGAATGTTTTACGTATGTGATGAATGTGGCAAACCGGCCCTCCAGAATTCAAACCTGGTTTGATTTCAGTTTAAGTCTGAGTCCCTGCAGGTTCAAAGTATCGTCATCTCATCGTGTTTTTCTTGCAATATTTCTTGTAGTTTTCTTGTAGTATTTGAAGCTGATCCTCTTGCTCCTTTGTTAAATAAAGGGAGGGCATCTGACACACAAGAGAGGCATCTGACACACAGGGTAGGGCATCTGACACACACGGGGAGGGCATCTGACACACACAGGGAGGGCATCTGACACATCAGGGAGTGCATCTGACACACGGGGAGGGCAATCTGACACACACAGGGGAGGGCATCTGACACACAGGGAGGGCATCTGACACACACAGGGAGTGGCATCTGACACACAGAGGGCATCTGAACACACAGAGAGGGCACCTGACACACAGGGAGGGCATCTGACACACAGATAGGGGCATCTGACACCACAGGAGACATCTGACACACACAGGGAGGGCATCTGACACACAGAGGGCATCTGACACACAGAGGAGGGCACCTGACACACAGAAGAGGGCATCTGACACACACAGGGAGGGCATCTGACACACCAGAGGGCATCTCGACACACAGAGGGCATCTTACACACGAAGAGAGGGCAAACCCATCTGACACACAGAGAGGGCCAATCTGACAACACTCAGAGGGCATATCTGACACACAGAGGGCATCTGCCCCCACAGAGGAGGGCATCTGACACACAGAGTGAGGGCATCTGACACACAGAGGGGGCATCTGACACGACCACGCCAACACAATCTGGGGCATCTGGGACAGGAGGCAGGGGACAGGCATCCTGACACACAGAGGGCATCTGACACACAGAGGCATCCGGGGACACACAGAGGGCATCACCCCGTGACACACAGAGGAGGGCATCTGAGCAATCACACCAGAGATGGTTTGCAGAGGTTAAACTGCATTGTTCAGTGCAGGTGGCTGTGCCTCAAAAAAACCTCCTCCCCCATCTTTGCTCTATTCCATCCATTTTTCTCCTCTCTTCAGCTCTCTCTCTCTCTCTCTTCTTTTCTATCCCTTCTTTCTCTCTTCTCTCTCTCATCTCTCGCTCTCCTCTCTTCTATCCCCGTCTCTTTTCTCTCTACTCTTATGTCTTTCCTCTCCTCCTCCTTTCTGTCTCTCCCATATCATCTGTTCTTCACTCCTCCTTCCCTCTCTCCTTCCTTCTGCTCAATCTCAATCATTCTCCCTCTCTCTTTCTCCCCCTCTCTCTCACCATTTCCCCCCCTTCTCCTCCTCTCCTCCTCCTCCTCTCCTCCTCTCCTCCTCCTTCTCTCTCTCTGTCCTCAGTGTATGACGCTTCTACATTAACCGCTGCATGGGCTCTGTGTGTTTGAGACTGTGTTCTCTTTACAGTAGTAGTAGTAGTAGTAGTATAGTAGTAGTATTAGTATAGTAGTAGTAGTATAGTAGTAGTAGTAGTAGTCCATCCCTCTTATCCGGGCCGGGTCACGGGGCATCAGTCTAAACAGGGACTCCCATACTTCCCACACCCTAGACACTTCCTCCAGCTCCTCCGGTGGAACCCCCCAAGTGTTCCCAGGCCAGAGAGACACAGTCCCTCCAGCGTGTCCTGGGTCTTCCCCAGGGCCTCCTCCCGGTGGGACACCACCTGAGAGGAGGCATTCTGAGCAGATGCCCGAGCCTCAGCTGCTCCTCTCGATGTGGAGGAGCAGCTGCTCTACTCCGAGCTCCTCACCCTGTCCTCTAAGGGGTGCGCCCAGCCACTCTGCGGAGGAAAACTCATTTCAGCCGCTTGTATCTGTGATCCTGTCCTTTTGGGTCATTATCCAGAGTCATGACCATAGGTGAGGTGAACGTCGACTGAGGTAAATCGAGAGCTTTGTCTTTAGACTCAGCTCCTCTTCACCACAACAGATGATACAGCGACATCATCACTGCAGAGGCTGATCCAACTGTCGATCTCACGCTCCATCCTCCCCCTCACTCTGAAACAATACCCTGAGATACTTGAACTCTTCCACCTGAGGGCTCACCAGGGCTCACCACTCGGCTGCAAACCCCCCAGTGCTGCAGGTCCTGGCTCCATGAAGCATCAGGACACATCATCTACAAACAGCAGAGATGATCCTGTGGTTCCCAAAAGTGGACCCCCTCCGCCCCTGACCCAGACCCCCGGCCCCTGGCCCCTGAACCAGACCCCCTCCGGCCCCTGAACCAGAACCCCTCTGGCCTCTGATTGCACCTAGAAATTCTGTCCGTAATTATAATGAACAGAACATACTAACGGTTCTGTTTGCAGCAGCAGTTGTACTGAGCTCGTGCACTGAGCACAGAGCTGGTCCACAGAGCTGGTCCACAGAGCTGGTCCACACAGTGAGCTGCTGTCTCAGTGTGACTCATGCTGTGGCTCTGCACATATAGAGCACAGACTCCTATAGTTATGGTCAAACGAGCCTTAGACAAAACAGCTGACATCTCTGAATCTAAACCACGAGCTGCACGTTACAGGGCAAACACAAACATACCTGAGCCATGAGGACAGCAAATGGTCTCTACAAAACAACGAGACTCTGTGTTCTGTCGAGTGAGCTCCGAGTTTCTGATGTTGTGAACTTAGATAATTCTATATAACACCTTATAACTTTGTATCAAAAACTGTATAACTCTGTATAACTCCATAAAACTTCGTATAACTCTATATAACTCCATAAAACTCTATATAACTCCATATAACTCTATATAACTCTGTATAACTCCATATAACTCCGTATAACTGCATGTAACAGGGGTACCGCACCTCTCTGACTCTGAGAGCTGCTCATTCACTGAATCGTACGAGTGGCTTCAGTCTGATCTGCTTGTCTGAAAGACATTTTGCTCAGTTGGTCTTTAGTTTTACATTATTAATAATGATAAATGATGATCATCTGTGTGACGACACTGATCATGTCCATGATTTCTCACAATCATCACTGACAGATCAATATTCAGCACTTTTTTTGACTCTTCCCTCTGTTTCTTCATTTGTCTCAGCTCTGTCCCTTTAAATGTCCAGACAAGAGGACTCCCTCTGTCCCTCTGTCCCTCTGTTCCCTTTATCCCTCTGTCCCTTTATCCCTCTTCTCTTTTTCTTTCTCTCTGTGTCTCTGACTGATGATGTCATGGTTTTTTAGTCCTGGTTTAGACCTGGTTTAGTCCTGGTTTAGTCCTAGTTTAGTCCTGGTTTAGTCCGTAGGCTGGTTTAGTCCTGGTTTAGGTCCTAGTTTTAGTCCCGGTTGGTTTAGTTAGTCCGGGTTTAGTCCCGGTTTTAGTTCCCGGTTTTAGGTCCGGTTTAAGTCCTGGTTTAGTCCCTGGTTTGGGTCCTGGTTGGTCCTTGTTTAGTCCTGGTTTAGTCCTGGTTTTGGTCCTGGTTTAGTCCTGGTTTTAGGTCCTGGTTTGGTCCTGGTTAGTCCTGGTTAGTCCCCTAGGTTTTGGTTCCCTGGTTTAGTCCTGGTTTAGTCCTGTTTGGTCCTGGTTTAGTCCTGGTTTTAGTCCTGGTTTATATCAGATCAGAATCTCCTGACGTCCCGTCTCACACTCGCTCGCCTGAACTCTCGCTGTGATTTCACGTAGCTCTGTTGGATTTTATTCACACAGCGTCTTAAAAACTGTGTCGTCTCCAAACGGAAACACGGGCTAATCTACAGGAAGTGGTGTGTCCCTGCAGCGGAGCACCGCACTTCCTCTCACAGCTTGAGAATACTTAACTACCAACCTCTGTCCCACTCACACCATGCAAAGAACTTCAACTGTTTTAATTTAAGACTTTTCCAAACGGTTCTGTCTAAACTCATACCTCAGCTGACGGACCAGAGCCAGAAAGCCGAGGACTGTAAACAAGGCTCCTGGTTTAGTCCTGGTTTAGACCTGGTTTAGACCTGGTTTAGACCTGATTTAGACCTGGTTTAGACCTGATTTAGACCCTGTGTGAGACCTGGTTTTAGTCCTGGTTTAATCTTATTGTGTAAAAAATCCACGTTACTTCTTGTCCACAGTGGGGCGCTGTCCTTTTGGCTTCTCTGTGAATTTGAACCATTTCAAAAAACCCAAAACAACTTGTCGCACGTGTCTCTCAACAAACGACTGCACGACGCTGGAAACAGACTCTGAAACAGACTCTGAAACACTCTCTGAAAACACACTCTGAAACACACTCTGAAACACACTCTGAAACAGACTCTGAAACAGGACTTTTTCAACCGAAAGTGTGAAGCCGAAACCTGAAGCCATTTTTGGATTGGTGTAAAGGTCAGATTTCAGTCTTTCTTCCAAATCATATTAAAGTTACTACTAAAGTATTAAAACATGAACTAAAATGTTGAATTAAATGAGAACTTAAACGTGAACTAAACTTGACCATAAACTAAACACAGTGATTTCCAAAATATTTGAGCTGCTCTAACTGAAGTTGTTGTGGTCTCGTCTCCTGAGAGGCTGTTTACTCAGAGTCAGATGGTGTTCTAGTGTGATTCACTGTTTACATCATCTCAGCCCTCACCCAAAAAGAAAGACCGCACGGAGACCTGCTCTGGACCTGTTCTAGACTTGCTGTCCGAGACCTGCTTGTAGCCCTGCTGTAGACCTGCTTTGTTATGGACCTGCTCGGGAAAAAACTCCTCTGGACCTGCCTGGGACCTGCTCTGAACCTCCTCTGGACCTCCTGTGACCATCCTTCTGGACCCTCCTCCGACCTCCTTGTGACCTGCGCTGGGACCTCCTCTGGACCTCCTGTGACTGCTCTGGACCTCCTCTGGACCTGCTCTGGACCTGCTCTGGACCTCCTCTGGACCTCCTCTGGACCTGCTCTGGACTGCTCTGGACCTGCTCTGGACCTGCTCTGGACCTGCTCTGGACCTGCTCTGGACCTGCTCTTGGAACTCCTCTGGACCTGCTCTGGACCTCCTCTGGACCTGCTCTGGACCTCCTCTGGACCTGCCTATGACCTCCTCTGGACCTGCTCTGGACCTCCTGGACCTCCTGTGACCTGCTCTGCACCTCCTCTGGACCTGCTCTGGACCTGCTCTGGACCTCCTCTGACCTGCTCTGGACCTGCTCTGTACCTCCTCTGGACCTGCTCTGGACCTCCTCTGGACTGCTCTGGACATCCTCTGGACCTGCTCTGGACCTGCTCTGTACCCTCCTCTGGACCTGCTCTGGACCTGCTCTGTACCTCCTCTGACATCCTCTGGACCTCCTCTGGACTTCCTCTGGAACCTGCTCTGGACATCTTTAGAGCGGGGTCAAGATCTAAGGAGAGGACTGGGAGTAAATCAATGTGATCCATTCTTCACCATCGCTGAGGAAAGAGAAAATAGTGAATGAGTTTGGTCTCTAATCGTCGGTATGTGTGGGAGGTCCACAACCCAGCCACCTGTCAGCTGCATGTGTGAGGTCTGGAGCCCCTGTGAGATCTGGAGGAGCACTGTGAGGTCTGGAGCCCTGTGTCAGCAGATCGTCAAAATGGCATCTTGAAAATAGTGGATTAAAGATTAAACTCAAACATGAATCTCTCCAAAATACAACTTCAGAGGCTCAAAAAAGAAGAAACGACTAAGACCTGTGAAAAACATCTGAACAGATTGAGAACAGGGAGGATTTAAACATGTTGAAGTCGGCTCTAAAGTGTCCCGTGTGTTTCTGTTCGTCTTGGTGACCCAGAGCCACAGAAACCTGAGATGGGCCAAACGTCTGAAGCTCAGATGTATTAAAAGAACTGGACAGAGCACTGGCCCATCACATGTTCGATCAGTGACCTCTCCAGAGTTTTTACGTAAAATAAAGTGCAGGAGTCGTTCAGCGTCAGGGTCAGGGTTTCAGAAGGACAGTTTCAGATGACGTCAAAACTCGGCCATAATCCCTCTGTCCACTCATCGCGGTCACTGTGAAAGCTCCAACTATATATTATTGGGGGTCAGCGTTGGGTTTGATGAGATTTAAGCCGTAAAAGTTTTGAATAAATAACAAACTCGTCTGACTCATGACAGACTCAAACTAACGACTAAAGTGTTTCATTCAGCCGTTTATTTCTTGCAGCTCATGATTTTTAACAGTATTATAGATTTATAATAGTTTTGTGGTTTAAATCTGCTCTTAGGTTTTTGTGTCAGTGGCATAAATGAGTCTCAGTATCATTTATCGTCTGTATTTACTTCACTGATGTCATGGTGGTGATGAGTCATCGTGTTGTCGTGTTTGTTTGATGTCATCGTGGTGGTGTTGTCGTCGTGTTGATGTTGTTTTGGGGGTGATGTCGGTCTTCATATTGATGTCGTCGTAGTTGATCGTCGTTCATGTTGTGATGTTGAGGGGGTGGGGTTTGATGTTGTCGTGTTGACGTCATCGTGATGTCCGGGTGGTGATGTCGTGTTGATGTCATCGTCTTGATGTCATCGTCTTGATGTCGTCGTGTCAATGTCTTTGTGCTGATGTCATTGATGGTGGTACACAGTCAGGTCTGGGCTCACTCACTGAGCCCAGACCTGAAATGATCAGCTTCAGCGTTTGTGACTTGACCTTTTGGAGATTACAGTTTGATGTAATCAGGAGGGAAATCTGACCTTTGACCCCGTCTGGAGTGCTGGAAGTATCGTAAGAATCGGCTCTCATGCTAAAATATTGATACTTGTTTTATGATTCTGAACTGTGTTGTACAGTTATTTATAGGTACTTTGCAGCTGATATCATCAACATTCTGTGGGGGTGTGATGCTAACTGGAGGCACTGTTCTGTCTGCAGCTGTTACACTTCTGAGCTTTGTTCAAACACAATCTGACCTTAAAGATCTGATTTATCTGAACTCCAACAGGTGATGTGTCTGTTACACAAGCCCCTCTCAAATAACATGACAGTCAGAAACAGCCTTTTACCTTTAATTCAGTCGAGATAAGAGACAACTCCAGGACTGAAATGATCCACATAATTCTAGTGAAGGTGGAGTTTAAAAACAGTGGAGCACTTCCTGTATCACCACATGATGACATCACAGGGTGGACCAGAGTGTTTTCAGTTGAGAAGTCGGGTTTGAGGTTCAGATCTGAGTTGTGTCCTGTGGGCGGAGGCTGTGGTCACATAAACACAGTGTTATTTAAAACAGCAGAGTCTACACTGTGATGATGTCATAACCTCAGAGGGCGGGGCCAATAGAACACTATGTTACTCTATAGAACTCTGTATAACTACTACTACTGCTACTACTGCTACTACTACTACTGCTACTACTACTACTACAGCTACTACTGCTACTACTACTACTACTACTACTACTGCTACTACTACTACTGCTACTACTACTACTACAGCTACTACTGCTACTACTACTACTACAGCTTCTACTACTACTACAGCTACTACTACTACTACAGCTACTACTACTACTACTACTGCTACTACTACTACCACAGCTACTACCTGCTACTACTAACTACTCTACTACTACTACTACTACTGCTACTACTACACTACTACTACTACTACAGCTACTACTGCTACTACTACTACTACAGCTACTACTACTACTACAGCTTCTACTACTACTACTACTACAGCTACTACTGCTACTACTACTACTACAGCTACTACTACTACTACAGCTTCTACTACTACTACTATTACAATTACTACTACTACTACTACTGCTACTACTACAGCAGTGACTTGAATTATACACCGTCTTGTTACTGTTACAGAGAATATTGTCATTTATGGAGGAGAAGTTTTATTTCTTGTATTTTTTCTTTGACTTTATGGAGCAGATGTTTGAAGATGACGATAAAACACGACTGAAGTTAAGATTAAAAGTCGTTTTTCTTCTGGACCTTTGAGGATTGTAGTTTTGTCCCTGGTGAGCCTCCGTAGCCATGAGCTCATTGTTGTGTGAACATGAGACGGAGCATGGGACAGTCAGGGGGTCTGAGTTCACCTCAGATCAACAGCTAACAGCTAGCAGCTAACAGCTAGCAGCTAGCAGCTAGCTAACATGTTCATTTCACATTCAGCCGTCCTCATGTCTGCCTCTGTTCAGACTCTTTTTTCAGACTCTTTTGTTTCTTTAGCATCTAAAACACATATTCACATATTATTCACACATTTATTTTACAAACACATTTTGTTTTCATTTTATACAAAAGTGAAAAGTTTTGTGAACAATAACGTAACAAATATTTTTAGTCCTTGTTTGGATTAAATAAATGGTTAAAATATTGATAAGATCCAGTATCGGCATCGGCTCTCCCATCAGTTTAGCTACATGCTAACCGGCTACGTGCTAACCAGGTACGTGCTAACCGGCAACTTGCTAACAGGCTACGTGCTAACAGGCTACGTGCTAACAGGCTACGTGCTAACTAACATCCATGCCACAGGTGTTTTCAGTCACTGAGTTTTAGTGACTCGGTGGTTTAAAAAGTTTCACAGATTTGTAATAAAACTTCAGGTCCCTGAACTTTACACTTTTAGTTCTGATTTTTTCAGAAAGTTTATGAGAAAAATGATTGAGAAATGTACGAGCAGAGCGGAGAATTATGGGAGGTGCAGTTTTCCAAAGGCAGTAACACCACGTTTAACCCACAGACCCACATCTCTGTCCTGCTCCCTCTATCTCTGCCCCTCTTCTCCTCCTCCACCCTCTCTCTTCTCCCTCTCTCTTCTCCTCCTCCTCCCTCTCTCTTCTCTCTCTCTCCCCCTCTCCCTCTCTCTTCTCCTCCTCCTCCCTCTCTCTTCTCTCTCTCTCTCCCTCGTCCTCTCTCTTCTTCTCCTCCTCCTCTCTCTCTCTCTCTCTCCTCTCTCCCCCCCCCCTCTCTCTCTCTTCTCTCTCTCTCCCCCTCTCCCTCTCTCTTCTCCTCCTCCCTCTCTCTTCTCCCTCTCTCCCCCTCTCCCTCTCTCTTCTCCTCCTCCTCCCTCTCTCTTCTATCTCTCTCCCCCTCTCCCTTCCCCTCTCTCCCGCTCTCCTCTCTTCCCCTCTCCCTCTCTCTTTCCCTCTCTCCCCCTCTCCCTCTCTCTTCTCCCTCTCTCCCCCTCTCTCCCCCCCCCTCACTCTCCCTCCCTCTCCCCCTCTTTCTTCTCCCCCCTCTCCCCCCTCTCCCTCTCTCTTCTCCTCCCTCTCTCTTCTCTCTCTCTCCCCCTCTCCCTCTCTCTTCTCCTCCTCCTCCCTCTCTCTTCTATCTCTCTCCCCCTCTCCCCCTCTCTCTTCTCCCTCTCTCTCCCCCCTCTCTCCCTCGTTAGCCTGTGTCACTCTGGTTTATAAATATCTGACAGGGAGGATCAGGTTCAGGTTTGACTGTCGAGGTTCAGACTGTCGGACATTTTGACTTCACTCTTCTTCTAAAGTGACGCTGGAGAAACACCACGTTACTCATCAGAAATGTCACTCAAGTAATCAAACTAACCTCAACTCCTAACTCCTAACACCTATCTCCTAACCCCTAACTCCTATCTCCTAACCCCTAACCCCTAACCCCTAACTCCTATCTCCTAACCCCTAACCCCTAACCCCTAACCCCTAACTCCTAACTCCTAACTCCTATCTCCTAACCCCTAACCCCATTCCCAGCCCGTAGCCTCTAACCTTAATCATCATGACATTTTTAAATCATTTTGCTAATCTCCAGTGGAGATGATCTCACTTCATCACAGATCTGTTTTGATCAGGATGGATGTTGGATTATTGTGACTTTCTTCGCTTTAGTTTAGGTATAACTTTAACATTATTGAAGCTCCATGTTCCTCTGTCTCTGATCTGTTCTGATGTTTCCTCGTCTCAAACAGACCTGGACTTTGTTCTGTTTCAAACATGAATGAAACAAACACAGCTCCAGCCTGTTTCTGAGGAGGAACGTGGAGCTCACAGGTTTTATCTGTTCATCTGTTGGTTTAGTTCATCTTTTAGAGACACATTGATCTGATACTGGGTCAGATATCGATCCAAGTATCGGTTCAGTCGATCCTGTTGGACATAAACTGATGTGATGAGACAGCTCCAGAACATTTGGATCAGTTTGGTCGTATTTTATTTTAAATTAAATAAATTGTGTTTCAGTCTCTGAGATCAGAGACTCAGAGCCTCAGAATCACAGTGTCAGAAAAAGTCTCTGAGCCTCTGTCCATCTGTGATGGACATGTTTAAATGTGATGGTCATAGTCTGTGTGTGTGTGTGTGTGTGTGTGTGTGTGTGTGTGTGCATGTGTGTGTGTGTTGTTTGTGTTGTTTGGATGTAAGTGTTTGTGGTGTTGTTGTTGTTGTTGTTGTTGTTGTTGTTTGGATGTGGGTCAGATCAGCCTGAGGACTGTGGGGCAGGTTCAGTCTGAGCCTCAGCTCCAAACTGTAGTTTATACAAACTCACCAGGAACAACCCAGAGAACACACAAGAACACACAAGTGTCTGTGTGTCAGATGCCCTCCCTGTGTGTCAGATGCCCTCTCTGTGTGTCAGATGCCCTCCCTGTGTGTCAGATGCCCTCTCTGTGTGTCAGATGCCCTCCCCGTGTGTCAGATGCCCTCCCTGTGTGTCAGATGCCCTCCCTGTGTGTCAGATGCCCTCTCTGTGTGTCAGATGCCCTCCCCGTGTGTCAGATGCCCTCCCTGTGTGTCAGATGCCCTCCCTGTGTGTCAGATGCCCTCTCTGTGTGTCAGATGCCCTCTCTGTGTGTCAGATGCCCTCCCCGTGTGTCAGATGCCCTCCCCGTGTGTCAGATGCCCTCTCTGTGTGTCAGATGCCCTCTCTGTGTGTCAGATGCCCTCCCTGTGTGTCAGATGCCCTCTGTGTGTCAGATGCCCTCCCTGTGTGTCAGATGCCCTCCCTGTGTGTCAGATGCCCTCTGTGTGTCAGATGCCCTCCCCGTGGGGTCTTGTAAAGTCTTGTTGTAAAGTCTGTGGTTCTGTACAAACTTGTTCTTGTGTTTTGTTGGTTCAGATTATCAGATATTTTTGTTGTTGTTTAAAAGTATGTACTTCCTCTGTGAAGTATTTCCTGTTTCAGTGTCAGCGCAGAGACTCAAGCCCGACCTCTGACCCTGACAACTCTCACACGCGACCTCTGACCCTGACCACGCTCATACCCGACCTCTGACCCTGACCATGCTCACACCCGACCTCTGACCCTGACCACGCTCACACCCGACCTCTGACCCTGACAACGCTCAAGCCCGACCTCTGACCCTGACAACGCTCAAACTCAAGTATTACGACCTCATAATCTCACAGCCTCACGACCTCATAACCGCACAACCTCATGACCTCACGACCTCATGACCTCATGACCTCACAGCCTCATGACCTCACAGCCTCACGACCTCACGACCTCATGACCTCATGACCTCATGACCTCATGACCTCATGACCTTCTGGTGCAGTGTTACGCGTCACTTCCTGTTTCCTGCCAATTGAATTTCCTGTAAATGAAATTAACGACAGAATAAATAATAATGAAAGTATAGTGTGGTTTAGTTTTCAGGGTCAGTGTGAACGTCACTGTGTTCTGGAACGAGAGGAGGAGGAGACGGAGGTGAAGGAGGGAGAGAGAGGAGAGGGAGGAGGAAGAGACGGAGGTGAAGGAGGGAGAGAGAGGAGAGGGAGGAGAAAGAGACGGAGGTGAAGGAGGGAGAGAGAGGAGAGGGAGGAGAAAGAGACGGAGATGAAGGAGGAGGAGAGAGAGAGGAGAGGGAGGAGGAAGAGGAGCAGAGAGGGGGAGCGTAGAGAGGATAGAGAGAGTAAAGAGGAGCAGAGAGAAGAGAGGAGAAAGTAAAAAGGGAGGAGAGAGGAGAGGACAGAGGGAGGACAGAGGGATAGAGGAGAGGACAGAGGGAGGAGAGGACAGAGGGAGGAGAGAGGGATAGAGGGAGTAAAGAGGAGAGGACAGAGGGAGGACAGAGGGACAGAGGGAGGACAGAGGAGAGGACAGAGGGAGGACAGAGGAGAAGACAGAGGGAGTAAAGAGGAGAGGACAGAGGGAGGAGAGAGGGACAGAGGAGAGGACAGAGGGATAGAGGAGAGGACAGAGGAGAGGACAGAGGGATAGAGGGAGTAGAGAGGAGGACAGAGGGAGGACAGAGTCGTGCTGTAGTGTCGTGGTTGTGTCTGGTCTGAATTAGAGGCAGAACAAACAGCTGAGTCACAGAAGAGGAGGGAGGAGTTTGTGTTTTTAGTCACCATGGTAACGCTCGTGTTTATGGCGTCTCCATCGTGGGATCGGCCTGTGGCTCCTGTTTTCTGCAGGTTTAATCTCAGACACAGTGGATCCACAAACGGGTCTGACCAGGAGAAAGAGGAGCACAGATTCTCCTTTATTTAGCCACAAATACAGAAACTGAAGAGGTGACTTTAAATCTGAGCCACGAGAACCAGGAGTGAACAGAAACTCAGACGTTTTTATCATTTCATTATTACAACTCGGCCCAGTCCAGGACAAGGGTCTGTTTTTACCGTTATTGATCAGTTATGAGTTTTGATTTGATTTTTTTTATTAAAATCTGGTTGTTAATTCTTACCTGAACAATCTAATTCTAAGTCTGGTTTATTAGTTTGATTTTTTTTTGTCAGATTTTCTCTTTTACTCAAACACTAAAAATCCAGAATGTTCTCTGTGTTTGACAACTACATAAAACAAGAAAAGTAAAACCTCCATCGACTTTAGAGCCTCAAATGTCCCAGAAAAGTTCAGTTTTGTCTCTGGTTTTATATAAAGACTTTATTTTTACACAATGAACCACAATTATGTAACATACTACAGCAAGTGGATTTGTGTCTGTAAATATGAGACGTGCTCTTCCTCTGCTCTTAAACACACCTGAGCTGACGACTGTCTCCTCCTCCTGTCTCCTCCTCTCCTGTCTCCTGTCTCCTCCTCTCCTGTCTCCTGTCTCCTCCTGTCTCCTCCTCTCCTCCTCCTGTCTCCTCTCCTGTCTCCTCCTCCTGTCTCCTCCTCTCCTGTCTCTCCTCTCTCCTCCTCTCCTGTCTCTCCTGTCTCCTCCTCTCCTCCTCTCCTCCTCCTGTCTCCTCCTCCTGTCTCCTCCTGTCTCCTCCTCTCCTGTCTCCTCCTCTCCTCCTCTCCTGCTCCTCCTCCTCTCCTGTCTCCTCCTGTCTCCTCCTCTCCTGCTCCTCTCCTGTCTCCTCCTCTCCTGTCTCCTCCTCTCCTCCTCCTCTCCTGTCTCCTCCTCTCCTGTCTCTCCTGTCTCCTCCTCTCCTGCTCCTCTCCTGTCTCCTCCTGTTGATGGAGTCATTATCGTTCTGTTCACACGTGTTTTCTAACCTGTGTGATCTGTGATTCTAATGAGTCTTAATGAACCACAGTGTGAATGAACATGTGGGATTAGCAGCTTAGCTCGTGTGTGTTAGCTCGTGTGTGTTAGCTCGTGTGTGTTAGCTCGTGTGTGTTAGCTCGTGTGTGTTAGCGCGTGTGTGTTAGCTCGTGTGTGTTAGCTCGTGTGTGTTAGCTCGTGTGTGTTAGCTCGTGTGTGTTAGCGCGTGTGTGTTAGCTCGTGTGTGTTAGCTCGTGTGTGTTAGCTCGTGTGTGTTAGCGTGTTAGCATCGCAGCTGTGAGGACCTGATGAGACAGCTGGAAGTGACTGTGAAACAGAAATAATGAAAGTCACAGCGAGTCTGGAGCTTTTGGATCAGACTCAGAGTTTGTCTGGACCAGGACTAAACCGGGACTAAACCAGGACTGAACCAGGACTGAACCAGGTCTAAACCAGGACAAAACCAGGACTAAACCAAGACAAAACCAGGACTAAACCGGGACTAAACCTGGACTAAACCGGGTCTAAACCGGGACTGAACCGGGACTAAAGTGGGACTAAACCAGGTCTAAACCAGGTCTAAACCAGGACTAAACCAGGACTACACCAGGTCTAAACCAGGACTAAACAGAGTCAGTGTTATATCTGTCTTCTCTCTGGTCCATGTGTCTTCTTCTTGTGACACATTATTCTAAACAGATTCAGGAGGATGTCAGTGATATTTTTGTGAGCTGTAGTTTCGATTCTCGTTTTATCTTCGATTCGTGTCTAATTTCCTCTGTCTCGTCCTCAGCTCTCCCTCTGCAGTCAGACCAAATCCAGTGTGAGAAGCTGAAGACGTCCCTCTCCCCAGACGACTCCGCCTTCACAGATGTGTCTCCTAAGAGCGACTCCAGCGCTCACACGGACACGAACGCCACGACAGAGCCCGCCCCCTGCACGCCAGACCCCGCCCCCTCCACACCAGAGCCACACCCACTGCCCAAGAAAGGTACTGCACTGTAAATCTGTACGAGGCTCCGCCCACAAGCCTACATCACCCACCCACACGACAATCATCCATAAGTCTACAAAATGTAATACCCCACAGGAGTAAATACCTCCTCTTTAATACCCCACAGGAGTAAATACCTCCTCTTTAATACCCCACAGGAGTAAATACCTCCTCTTTAATACCCCACAGGAGTAAATACCTCCTCTTTAATACCCCACAGGAGTAAATACCTCCTCTTTAATACCCCGCAGATGTCTCAATCGTGCTTTGAAGTGTGTGGGAGCCTTGTTTCACTTCAGATTTCAGTCTCGTCTCTAACTTGAGCACGTTCACATGTGAACACTGCACATCAGCAGCACAGAGGAGAAAAGAACAGCCCGTCTCCATGGCGACAGCAGCCTCACGGAGCGCTCTGATTGGTCGAAGAGCGGGGCACATATTTTACAGCACTCGCCTCCTGTCTCTGTGTACTACCACTGATCACCACAAGGGGCAGGATTTACATGAGAACATAAGGAGCAGTGATCCAGTGTAATACTCATGTGTAAAACGAGATTTATTAAACCTGCAAGCAGTGATAAAGGGCTCTCGCTGGAGGACTCTCCACAGTGACTCAGTATTTCCAGAGTCATGTTTAGATAAGTGTTTCCCGCCCACTGTAAGTCTGTAGGGGGCGCTGGAGAGCCACTTTTAAAAGATAGAAGTGTACACATCATTTTGTCCAACTCATCAAAATACACAGGTTTGTCTGAATATGACGATGTTTGTAAAAGTTACAGTGATTTTTATACTTTCAAAATGGCCGCTTCGTTAAGAGCTCGTCATGACCACGGCCTGAGAAATTATTTTAACAACCTCTGA
The DNA here is from genome assembly GCA_019594935.1 of Periophthalmus modestus. Taxonomy (NCBI): domain Eukaryota; kingdom Metazoa; phylum Chordata; class Actinopteri; order Gobiiformes; family Gobiidae; genus Periophthalmus; species Periophthalmus modestus. The sequence continues at coordinate 24,827 of JAIEZT010000623.1, forward strand.
CCCCAGACACGTCCTGATGCTGCCTCAGTTTGAAGTCTGTCAGATAAAAACCCTCAGATAAGTTTGTTGTCCGAGGTCCAGATTTTCAAGGTTTGACCCAAAACGGCGACGCCCCGTGTGGTTTAGGGCGGGGCCTGTGTGGTTTAGGGTGGGGCCTGTGTGGTTTAGGGCGGGGTCGTCTGTGGGATTTAGGGCGGGGTCTGTGTGGTTTAGGGCGGGGTCTGTGTGGTTTAGGGCAGGGTCTGTGTGGTTTAGGGCGGGGCCTGGGTGGTTTAGGGCGGGGTCTGTGGGGTTTAGGGTGGGGTCTGTGGGGTTTAGGGCGGGGTCTGTGTGGTTTAGGGCGGGGTCTGTGTGGTTTAGGGCGGGGCCTGGGTGGTTTAGGGCGGGGTCTGTGGGGTTTAGGGTGGGGTCTGTGGGGTTTAGGGCGGGGTCTGTGTGGTTTAGGGCAGGGTCTGTGTGGTTTAGGGCGGGTCTGTGTGGTTTAGGGCGGGGTCTGTGTGGTTTAGGGCGGGCCTGTGTGATTTAGGGCGTGGCCATGATGTACTTTTTTGTTTATCTCGAGATCCTCTTTGTACCTGCCAGGTTTTATGAGCCACACTTTATTTTAAAGTGTGTTTTAAAGTGTGTTTTGTTGTGATTTACTCTTGTTGTTTCAGAAATGACGTCAGAACAAAGACAGAAACTGGCCAAGGAGCGAAGAGAAGAGAGAGCGAGATACATCGGTATAAAACACACTCTGTCCTAACATCTCCCTCTCTCCTCCTCTCTTCTATCACTCCTCTGTCTCTCTTTTCTCTGTCTCTCTTCTCTCTCTCCTCTGCCTTCCTCTCCCTCTCTCCTCCTCTCTCTCTCCTCTTCCTCTTTTACCTTTTTTCACTCACTCTCTGTATGATTTTGTCGTCTCTCTCTCCTCTTTCCCCTCTTCTCTTTCCTCCCTCTCTCCTCTCCTCCCTCTTTCCTCTCTTCTCTCCCTCTTTTACCTTCTTTCACTCACTGTCTGGTTTTGTCGTCTCTCTCTCCTCCTCCTCTCCTCTCCTCTCTCCCTCTTTTACTTTCTTTCACTCACTCTGTCTGGTTTTGTCGTCTCTCTGCTCTCTCTCCTCTCTCCTCTCCCCTCTCCTCCTCCTCTCCTCTCTTCTCTCCCTCTTTTACCTTCTTTCACTCACTCTGTCTGGTTTTGTCGTCTCTCTGCTCTCTCTCCTCTCCCCTCTCCTCCTCCTCTCCTCTCTTCTCGCCCTCTTTTACCTTCTTTCACTCACTCTGTCTGGTTTTGTCGTCTCTCTCTCCTCTCCTTCTCCTCTCTTCTCTCCCTCTTTTACCTTCTTTCTCTCACTCTGTCTGGTTTTGTCGTCTCTTGTTGCTTACCTTCAGAACATCAGACTCAGCTCCAAGGTAAGGCTGAGGCAGCTCCTCTAAACCTCCAACATCATCTTCATTTCACTCATCAAACATTTCTCCGTCTAATTTTGTGTAAAGTTTCATTTGTGATTCTTGCATGGCCCATTTTTATTTCTAACGGCTCATTTGTTTAGTTAAAAATATAAAGTTTGTCCATAAAGTGTCTTTACAGTTTGAACATTATCGCGAAGGCGTTGATCATAGATCAGGATCAGACTCCTTCTGTTGGACGTGTAGTAGAAGAGAATGAACCAACATGAGAGAGAACAGCTCAGGACCACTGTCTGATGTACATCTACATAAGAGAATGAACCAACACGAGAGAGAACAGCTCAGGACCACAGTCTGATGTACATCTACATAAGAGAATGAACCAACATGAGAGAGAACAGCTCAGGACCACTGTCTGATGTACATCTACATAAGAGAATGAACCAACACGAGAGAGAGCAGCTCAGGACCACAGTCTGATGTTCATCTACATCTCAAACTCACTAAACTCTCCTCTGAGAGAGAGGTTCAGATCTGAGACAGAGGAAAGAAAAGGTGTAAGGAAGATATTTTTGTTTGGGAAGAGAATCCTTCATTAAACAGGAGCCTGAGACATAATCTGTCCCCGTCTACACCTCCATCCTCAGACCCAAAGCAAACAAAGAGAACAAAGAGAACAATAGAGCTGCCAGGATGCAATAGGTGTGAAATCACTCATTAGGGGCTTGAATGAAGATACTAAGTATGACTCAGGCACATTGCTCACTTAAAGTAGGTTAATAGACCAAGCTACAAACAGAAACTGTAAAAAAAAAGCTGTTTACAGTTTCAGTGTCGTTAGCGCCCCCTTCAGACAGATATAAGTCAGTGTCCAGCAGGAATCTGACCAGAACTGAAGAAAAGACTTGGACGAGCAGTGAAAAGTCTTCACTCTGCTGAACCTGGTGCAGTAACTGATCCGGAGGAAAAAATACCAATGATTCAGTCACATGATTAAAAACTATAACCACTGAGCACAACAGAACAAATGTAATGAATATTTCTCATCTAATGCCTTTGTCACTAAAATTAAAAACTGTAAAAAGACTTTATGGAAACCCTGTATGTAACAATATATAACTTTATATAAGAGTTCAGTATATGTTGAAACTTATTATTACTTTGGGATCAGCTCTACAAACTTGTCATCCTGGTTTAGTCCTGGTTCAGTCCTGGTTTAGTCCTGGTTTAGACCTGGTTTAGTCCTGGTTTAGACCTGGTTTAGTCCTGGTTTAGTCCTGGTTTAGTCCTGGTTTAGTCCTGGTTTAGACCTGGTTTAGTCCTGGTTTAGTCCTGGTTTAGTCCTAGTTTAGTCCTGGTTTAGTCCTAGTTTAGTCCTGGTTTAGTCCTGGTTTAGTCCTGGTTTAGTCCTAGTTTAGTCCTGGTTTAATCCTGGTTTAGTCCTGGTTTAGACCTGGTTTAGTCCTGGTTTAGACCTGGTTTAGACCTGGTTTAGTCCTGGTTTAGTCCCGGTTTAGACCTGGTTTAGTGCTGGTTTAGTCCCGGTTTAGACCTGGTTTAGTCCTGGTTTAGACCTGGTTTAGTCCTGGTTTAGTCCTGGTTTAGACCTGGCTTAGTCTAAACTAGGACTAAACCAGGACTAAACCAGACTAAACCAGGACTAGGACAGATCTTCTCTCTTTTTCCTAATATTATCGTCTTTTTAAATAATCCTTGTGGTTTTTTTTGTTCGTTTCAGCGGCGAAAAAAGCACAGTGGCTGGAGAAAGAGGAGCGAGCGAGAAGACTGAGAGAATCACAGCTGGAGGAGAGGAGGAGGAGACTGGAGGAGCAGAGGGTCAAAGCAGAGAGGAGGAGAGCTCTGCTGGAGGAGAAACAGAGACAAAAACTAGAGAAAAACAAGGTAAGAACAGAGGAGGAGAGGAAGGGATAGACAGGGATCTTCTGATCTCGTTCTGATCTCGTTCTGATCTTCAGTTGATCTTGTCCTGATCTTGTTCTGATCTCGTTCTGATCTCGTTCTGATCTCGTTCTGATCTCGTTCTGATCTTGTTCTGATCTCGTTCTAATCTCGTTCTGATCTTCAGTTGATCTTGTTCTGATCTTGTTCTGATCTTGAGCTGATTTTGGACAGATCTTGGGCTGGTCTTGTTCTGATCTTGTTTTAATCTTGAGCTGATTTTGTTCTTATTTTATTCTGATCTTGTTCTGATACTGAGTGTCAGATACAAATGTTATTAAAACACAGTAATTTTAAAACTCACTTTTCCTTTAAATAAATTCTTTCTGTCGTCAGGAGCGATATGAAGCAGCCATCAAGAGATCCACGAAGAAGACCTGGGCAGAGATCCGACAGCAGAGATGGTCCTGGGCCGGAGGACTCAACCAGACCTCCAGACGAGAGAGTGAGTCTGTGTGTGAGCTAACGCCAGGCTAACATGATGCGAACATGAGGCTAACATGAGGCGAACATGAGGCTAACATGAGGCTAACGCGAGGCTAACTCCAGGCTAATGCTAGTGCATTTCCCGTTTGACTTTTTTGTAATGTTTGCTTGTGTATTCCGTGTTCTGACACGTGTGACTGAACACACAGTTTAAACACAGAGACTCATTTGATCTTTTGTAATGCTCTGATTTTCAGCAGTGTTTCATTAGGCTAACTGTGAATGCTAACTGTTAGCTAACACCTGTGAACCTATTTACATTCACATACACCGACTCTGCGCTGCTGTTTTAAGCTAGTTTTGTTTATAGTTCTATAGCATCCATCCATCCATCCATTTTCTTCCGCTTATCCGGGGCCGGGTCGCGGGGGCAGCAGTCTAAGCAGGGACTCCCAGACTTCCCTCACCCCAGACACGTCCTCCAGCTCCTCCGGTGGGACCCCAAGGTGTTCCCAGGCCGAGACAGACATAGTCCCTCCAGCGTGGTCCTGGTCTTCCTCGGGCCTCCTCCCGGTGGGACATGCCCAGAACACCTCCTAGGGAGGCGTCCAGGAGGCATCCTAAGCAGATGCCCGAGCCACCTCAGCTGGTCCTCTCGACGTGAAGGAGCAGCGGCTCTACTTCCGAGCTCCTCCCGTGTGACTGAGCTCCTCACCCTGTCTCTAAGGGTGCGCCCAGGCCACTCTCTCGGAGGAAACTCATTTCGGCCGCTTGTATCCGCGATCTTGTCCTTTCGGTCATGACCCAGAGCTCATGACCATAGGTTAGGGTAGGAACGTGATTTGACCGGTAAATCGAGAGCTTCGCCTTTCGACTCAGCTCCTTCTTTACCACAACGGACCGATACAGCGACCGGCATCACTGCGATTTTGCTGCACCGATCCGCCTGTCAATCTCACGTTCCATCCTTCCCTCACTCGTGAACAAGACCCCAAGATACTTGAACTCCTCCACTTGAGGCAAGGGCTCACCACCCACCCGGAGAGGGCAAACCACCTTTTTCCGGTCGAGAACCATGGCCTCAGATTTAGAAGAGCTGATTTCTCATCCCAGCCGCTTCACACTCGGCTGCAAACCGCCCCAGTGCCTGCTGCAGGTCCTGGCTCGAAGAAGCCATCAGGACAACATCATCTGCAAACAGCAGAGATGAGATCCTGTGGTTCCCGAACCAGACCCCCTCCAGCCCCTGGCTGCGCCTAGAATTCTGTCCATAAATATAATGAACAGAACCGGTGACAAAGGGCAGCCCTGGCGGAGTCCAACATGCACCTAACAAGTCTGACTTACTGCCGGCAAATGCGAACACAGCTCCTGCTCCGGTCATACAGGGACCGGACAGCCCTTAGCAAAGGGCCCCGGAACCCCATACTCCCAGAGCCCCCCCCAAAGGACACCACGGGAACACACGGTTTAATGCCTTCTCCAGATCCACAAACACATGTGGACCGGTTGGGCAAACTCCCTGAACCCTCGAGCACCCGATGAGAGTATAGAGCTGGTTGTGTTCCACTAACCAGGACGAAAACACACTGCTCCTCCTGGATTTAGGTTCGACTATCGACCCGGACTCTCCTCCTCCTGGTACCCTGGAATAGAGTTTTACCGGGATTTGAACTTACCCGGTAGTTTCTATAGCAGTGTTTCCCAAACAGGGGTACGGGGGCCCCTGGTGGTATACGAGGACTTGTCAGGGGGCATTTTGAATCATTTCAGATTTGAGATAAAGATGGGATTGGATTGAATATGTTTTGTTTTGACATAAATATCATTTAAAACAAAGAAAATAGAATAATCAAAATAACAGTGTTTCCCAGAGGCCCATAGAGTGAGACTGTAAATATACACGGACAAACGGAAGTGAGCGTGAGCTTAGTGCTGAACTAGAGATACGGTCGGGAAGGGGCGTTACCTTCAGCAGTCTCTCCGCTCCTGATTGGCTCTTTGGTTGCTATGATACTCTAACTATAGAACTCTGATCCTCGATGAGCCTCATTGTCTTTACACCGTCTGTGTGGGACAGTTCCTCTGGGAGCACAGAGGGGGCAGCAGAGTCACATTTGTCAGATCCAACAGTGAAGAAGAATGTTCATGTTTTTGTTTTAATTTGTCGATGGGAGATTTAGTGTCGCTACTGTTCAAGTTGATTGAATGAGACAGATGCAGAACAGTCCTGTCCTCCTCCACCAACCCCACCTCCTCCTCCACCCAAACCCCACCTCCCTCTCACCCAAACACCCTCCTCCACCCAAACCCCACCTCCTCCTCCACCCAAACCCCACCTCCTCCACCCAAACCCCTCCTCCCACCCAAACCCCACCTCCTCCTCCACCCAAACCACCTCCTCCTCCAAACCCCAAACCCAAACCCTCCTCCTCCACCCAAACCCCACCTCCTCCTCCAAACCCTCCCCCAACCCCACTCCTCCTCCACCCAAACCCCTCCTCCTCCACCCAAACCCCCTCCTCCACCCACCCCCCTCCTCCCCACCTCCTCCACCCCACCCAAACCCCTCCTCCTCCACCCAAACACCTCCTCCTCCCACCCAAACACCTCCTCCGCCCCACCCCCTCCTCTTCCTCCCCTCCTCCTCCTCTCCTCTTCCTCCTCCCTCCTCTCCTCTCTCCTCTCCTCCTCCTCCTCCTCCTCTCCTCCTCCTCCTCCTCCTCTCCCCTCCTCCTCCTCCTCCTCTCTCTCTCCTCCCTCCTCCTCTCCTCCCTCCTCTCCTCTCCTCCTCTCCTCCTCTCTCCTCCTCCTCGTCCTCCTCTCCTCCTCTCTCCTCCTCCTCTCCTCCTCTCCTCCTCCTCCTCCTCTCCTCTCTCCTCTCCTCCCTCTCCTCCTCCTCTCCTCCTCCTCTTCCTACCCCTCCTCCCTCTCCTCCTCCTCCTCCTCCTCTTGATCTTAACCTTCTTCCAGCCTCAGCAAAGAGTGGTGTGGTCCTCCCGTCCTCACCTGTTTCTTTAAAGAGCAGGTGTAGTGTGTGTCGCCGCCCTGGTGGTTGAACAGCTGTGTTGCGTTCTCTGGTGCAGGCCGATGCTCCTCCTCCACAGTGACCCTCCCTCGCACCCAGGACCCTGTCATAACAGCAGACTGTCCAAAGTCCTCCGCCACCCTGTGGACCTCCCCCGGCAGAAGTAAGAACTACACCCAGGGACGCACCGGTCCAGAGTCTGAGCCGATACCTGATACCGATGCCTGATACCGATACCAGAGCGACGACCGATACCAGAGACTGAAACAGAGATTATTTAAACCAAAACTTATCACTCAAGTAACAACAGAACAACTGAATAAATAAAAGTCCAAACATTCTGAGACTTTCTCAGACGTGTAAATCTCACTACATCAGATTCAATGTCCCACATCGACTGAACCGATATTTGGAGTCGATATCTGATATATATCTGATACCAGTATCAGATCGGTGCGTCCCTAAACCAGACCCACAACCAGGGACGGGAGCTCGGGGCGAGAGATCTCGAGACGAGGAAGCACGGGGCGAGGAGCGAACTTTGGTCACACACTTTAGTTTGAAAAAGAAAAAAAAAACAAAGAAAACTGAAAAATAAACAAACAAAAAAAAAAAAACCCCGAATGTGATAGAGCAAATCTGCATTTTATTTAAATACCATCATTTCCTCTAAATCTCCTGTTTTTATTGAATAAAACTGCAAATCTGTACTTCAGATCTGCACAAACAGTCTCTCTGTGTGTCAGATGCCCTCCCTGTGTGTCAGATGCCCTCCCTCTGTGTCAGATGCCCTCCTGTGTGTCAGATGCCCTCCCTGTGTGTGTCAGATGCCCTCCCTGTGTGTCAGATGCCTCTCTGTGTGTCCCTCCCTGTGTGTCAGATGCCCTCATCAGATGCCCTCCCTGTGTGTCAGATGCCCGCTCCCTGTGTGTGTCAGATGCCCTCCCTGTGTGTCAGATGCCCTCCCTGTGTGTCAGATGCCCTCCTGTGTGTCAGATGCCCTCCTGTGTGTCAGATGCCCTCCCTGTGTGTCAGATGCCCTCTCTGTGGCGTGTGTTTAGCTCTATAAAGTCGTCCAAAACGTCTGGGCTCATCTAAATGTCGTTCTGAGTAGATTTGACATTTTGAGTCCCATATGTTTAGTGTAGTCCTGAGTCCGCTCCTCACTCTGGCTCCTCCCTCCGGCTCCTCTCCCGGCTCCTCTCCCGGCTCCTCACTCCGGCTCCTCACACCCTCGCTCTGCCTCCTCTCGGTGGTTTTGCCTGCTGCCTGTGCCTGGATCACATCGTCTGCATCGTGAGCTCGTTGTAGTTTCACTTTCATCGTGCGTGTGCTTTGATTTGGTGGTGGTGCGTTTCTCATCGTGCTGTGCTGGACTTGGTGTGTTTTTGGTTCTCATCTCGTTACTGTTTTGGGGTTGGCTCGTTGGTGGTGGGAAAGCATGTTATCGGGCAGCGCCAACGAATATCGGGATGGTGCAATATGGAGCGATACCGATACTGGTACTTATGAATCATCCCTAATGACAAGTTTTTTAATGTGGTCTTATGAAATGTACTGTCAATGTGCCATTTTCAGTTTTAAAGGTGTAATGTGTGGCTTTTCAGATGGAGACACTACCCACCTCCTGCTTGTCACCATGGAGATGTTATTGCTTTGCCTAGAATGTTTCACAGTATGGCATTAAACTCGTCCCTATTCAGACTCAATCTGCAACAGGTGAGCAGCTCGTGTGAACAAATCAACTGTGGAGAATTATTAGAAAATGGAAGAAAGACACTGATAATCTTCCCTCCATCTGGGCTCCACAAGATCTCACCCCGTGGGGGTCAAAATGACACAAGAACGAGGAGCAAAACTCCCAGAACCACACGGGGGACCTAGTGAACGACCTGCAGAGGGACCAAAGTAACAAAGGCACCATCAGTAACACACTACGACCAGGGACCTCAAATCCTGCAGAGACGTGTCCCCCTGATTAAGGACATGTCCAGGCCCGTCTCAAGTTTTGGATTTGGATGATCCAGAAGAGACTGGGACAATGTCAGAAGATCAGATCATGGTGTTTGGAGAAAGATGCTGAGCTGATCCCAAGACCAGACCTACTGTGGAGCCTGAGGAAACATCAGACCTACTGTGGAGCCTGAGGAAACATCATACCTACTGTGTGGAGCCTGAGAAACATCAGACCTACTGTGGAGCATGAGAAATCAGACCTACTGTGGAGCATGAGGAAACATCAGGCTCTGGGGCTGTTTTTTTCTGGGACCAGGACGACTGATCCGTGTAAAGACAGAATGAAAGAGACCTGTATCGTGAGATTCTGAGTGAAAACCTCCTTCCATCAGCGAGGGCAGTGAAGATGAAACGTGTCTGGGTCTTTCAGCGAGACAATGATCCAAACACACGACGAAGGAGCGGCTTCAGAAGAAGCATTTCAAGGTCCTGGAGTGGCCCCAGTCTCCAGATAAAACCCCAGAGAAAATGTTTTGGAGGAAGGTGAAAGTCCCAGAACATCACTGCTCTAGAGGAGATCTGCAGGAGGAATGGACCAACTACAGCAAACGGAGAGAAAAACCTGAAACAGCAAACAGCGAGAAAAAACAGACAACATCTTGACCTCAGCACTGCCACACAGGGAAGAACAAAGTGCGATGAACCAAACTTTCTGTTATGAACTAAATACTTATTTTACACCAGGATTTGGAAATAAATCCATTAAAACATCCTACATTGTGGACTTTCCTGATTCTGATTCTGTCTCACAGTTGAAGTGAAACTATGATTGAAAGTGGGAGAACTTGAACAGTCGGTGGATGAGTAAATACTTTTTGGCCCAGAGTACATGTATTTTTCTTCATTGTGCAGATTTTTTGCTGGTGCGACTTTTTTTTCTCTGGAGTCGAGTCTGAAAATACAGTACTGTACACATGTGTTTTAATGCCATACTGTGAGCATTTCAGTCAGAACAGTGACCATCTCCATGGAGACAAGCAGGTGGCTGCGCTCCTCAAACAGAACGTCATTATTACATCATCTCCTGGAGGAACTCTGTCATAGATTATATTATTTTTCCTGTTTTTCTTTCTCATTTTGACTTAAATCTTTGTTTAATTCATGTTTCACCACATTTAGAGCCTGGTCAGCCAATCACAGCTCTGCATTTAGTCAACAGCTCCTACAACTGACCATCAGCAAACAGAGTCCAGCTGTACAGGTGTAATACTGACACTTATGTGACGCTAACTAGAGGACCTGCTCTGTCTGAAGCTCTGAGACTTTAATCTGAGTTTTATTTTTAACCAATCTGACCAAAAAGATCTGACGTATCTGAACTACAACCTCTGACCTGTGCTGTTAAACACGTTTTGAGGATCAGACCGTGAGAGCTCTCTGACCTGTGGGACTCTGTTTGTTTCTAGTTGTAAATGCATTGCTTCTGCAGAGTCTTTACATTTTTCTCACCGATCTTCTCCTTGAAATCCTTGAATCCTTGAAATCCTCCTCCCAAACCATGCATCTGCAGGACACCTCCTGTTTGCCATGGGAAACACACATGATATCCACACAGAACAGGCTCTATGAGATACTGGACAAAGAAGAGGAGCATGAGAGGAGAGGAGGGGAGGATGAGGAGCAGATGAGAGAGAGGAGCAGAGGAGTAGGAGAGGAGCAGAAGGAGGAGAGGAGCTAGAGGCGGAGCGAGCAGAATGAAGAGGAGAGGAGCAGATTGATGAGAATAGTAGCAAGGAGAGGAGCGAGGAGCAATTAGAGAGAGGAGGGAGCTGAGAGATGAAGCAAGGAAGGGTGCCCCCCCAAAAAAAAAGGGTTGTAATAGTTCAGTTTCATGTGGAGGATTAAACCGCCATCAATTCAGACTAAATAGAGAGAGGAGGCTGAGGTAGGGCGAGCGAGTAGATAGTGGGATTAGGAGAGGGAGATGGAGAGGAGGAAGGGGGAGCTGGAGAGGAAGAGAGGGAAGGAAATACAAGGACGGAAAACGGAGTATGAAATTCCAAACTTGAGGAAACCTGAGAGAGAAGAGATATTCTTAAAAGAGAGAGGAGAGATGTAGATATAGAGATAGAGGAAGACAGGAGGGTAAATGAGAGAGGGAGGCTAGAGATGTAGGATAGTAAGTGAGAGGAGAGAAGGAAAAAGAGTGATGCTGAGGGGTGTAGGACATTGGTTGCTATAGAAACATTGTCTGTTATCATTTTCATCAATAAAACACGCTCCAGAGGCCGTGCAACAACCTGACGCTACTTCCAATGCTAACAACGCTAAGTGTTACCTGCTAACCTGTTAAGCGAACTTTTCAAACGTGTTACTAACGTGTTTAATAACGTGTTAATAACGTGGTAAGCTCACACAGTATGTCGTCCTGCTCACACTGATCTGAGTCTCCTGTCGGGTGATTTTCATGGTTCATCATTCACTTTTACTCATTACTCTTAGGTTCTGTGATTTTCCGCATATATGCCACAGTAGGGCATTAAGACTATGACATCATCAAACAATTTACACCTCAGGATCTGTGGAGGCGGTGACCTCACACAGTACAAATCACCCCACATCTAATTGAATAATGCAAGACGAGAACTAAACGTTTAAATGCAATACCTGTGGAACCATGCCAGGCAAAACACGAACCGTGTTGAGTCAGTTTTGACTCCTCACACCATCAGGGGCAGTGTTTTAGTCCCAACTTTAACTCACAGAGCAACAGTTTTTATTTATTAGAATTCATGTTTCATCTAAATGTTTTTTTTGTTCCAGGGTTATTCATAAGATTTTAGTGGTTTTAGTCCTGGCTTTATGCCGTCTTGAGGCCTGGGTTGAGACCCGTTTAGTCCTGGTTTAGTCCTGGTTTAGTCCTGGTTTTAGACCCGGTTATAGTCCCAGGTTTAGTCCAGGTTTGAGACCCCGGTTTAGTCCAGGTTTAGACCCGGTTTTAGTCTCCTGTTTTCTTGTGGTGTTTGTGTGTGTGGTGCAGCCTGTGTGTGACTTGTAAACTTGAAGACCTCCGGACCCTCTTATGACCTTGTGAACCTCTGACTGCCTGCTGAAATGAAGATGTCAAAATTTTTAATCATATTAATTTGAATCTTTTGATTACAAAGAAAACAATAAAAACAAAACAATAACAATCTCCACGGTAACAAGCAGGTGACACACTCTCCGCCAGGAAAGTTCCTGTTTGAGCCGTTTAAAGTCCTGGTCCCAGGACACAACCCAGGGTTTTCCGTCCTTTACCTGGAGACTCCTGTTCACACACCTGTGTATCGTGTGTTTGTGCTGAGCTGACGCGCCCCTCTTGTGGTCCGCCCGCAGGCCTGCGCCTCATTCCCCGTTGGGGGGGGGTGGAGGGGGACAGGGAGGAGGAGGGGGTGGGGGTGGTATGTAGTGATCGTGGGGAGGGGTGAGGTGGGGTGGGGGGAGAAGGAAAGAACAACTTCCCTACTTCATGACACCCAACCTCTGTCCGTTTCTGTAAGAAGAATCCGCAGCGCCCCCGAGCCGCCCCTCTGCTCAAACAACAACACAACGACTGTGAGTCCTGAGAGGGAAGAGGGGAAACAAGCTCGTCTGTGTCTGTCTCTCTGCCGTATCTCTACTTCTCCCGTCTCTGGCTGGTCCCTTGTTTGTCCCTCTCTGTCTGTCCCTCTTCTCTGTCTGTCCCTCCTCTGCTGTCTGTCGTCTCCTCTGTTCATCTCCTGTCTGTTTCTTCTCTCATCTCTCTGTCATCTCTCTGTCTGTTCTTCCTTCTTCTCCTCTGTTCAATATGCTCTCTGTCTATCCTCTCTGTTGATGTCCCTGTTTGGGGGTGCGTGGAGCCTGTGTCTCACTGTCTTGGTCTCTTCTCGTGTTTGTCCCCTCTGTCCTCCTGTCCGTTCTCTTGTCTCCCTCTCTGTTCATATATCTGTCTGTCTGTCTCTCTGATCTGTCTGTCTCTCGTGCGTCCTCCTGTCCGGGAGTCTCTCTGTTTGTCTGTTTGTTCTCCGTCTACGTCTGTTTCTCTGTTTACATCCTCCTCTCGCTGTTTTTTGCCACTCCTTCTCCAGCCCGTCTCTGGTCTTGGTCTGTCTGTCCCTCTGGTCTGTCGCTCTGGTTTTGGTCTAGTTTTGTGTCTCTCTGTTTTGTCCTCAGTTGTTGTTCTCTCTGCTTCCTGTCCTCTCTGTTTATCTCTTCGCGTGTCCTCCGGTCTCTCTCTGTCTGTCTGTCTGTCGTCCATCCCATCTGTCCCTGGTCCTCCTCGTTCATGCTCTTCATCCTCCTCCTGTGTTAATATCATCTCTCCAGCTCTGTCTGGTCCTCTCTCTGTCGTGTCTGTCTCTCTTTTTGTGTCTTCTGTCTGTCTGTCCCCTTCCCTCCTCTTCCTCTGTTCATGGTCATCTTGTGTCTCCTGTTTCTGCTCTGATTGTCCCTCTCTGTCGTTCTCGGGAAGGGTGGGGTGTCTCAATGTCTGTACCCTCCCTGTCCTCTGTTTGTCCCTCTTGTCCCTGTCCCTCTCTGTCCCGTCTCTGCTGTCTGTCTGTTTGTCTCTGTCTCTCTGTTCATCTCTCTGGTTTTTTTCTCAAGGTCCGTGCGTTTCTGTTGTCTCTCTGTCTCTGTCTATCTCTCTGGGTCCTGTGTGTGCAGCGTGCAGTCCCTCTGAGCTGTTTCAGTTCATTCAGAACAGTGCAGAGAGATGGCAGACACACTCCGCCCTCCACCCCAGACATCCACACCAAGAACCACAGAGACAGAGATACTCCCCCCCCGACATCACCCAAAGACCACAGAGACAGAGATACTCCAC